>MJUU01033276.1:61913-100824 GCA_002080025.1 Modiolus philippinarum | reverse complement strand
TGTTTTTGTTTCTGTTGTATCAGCCCTTGTAAAAACTTTGCTTCATACGAAAAAAGGAAAAGGTCAGCTAAAAGTGGCGCACAATTTCTTCCCATAGGAATCCCTATTGTCTGCTTAAAAACACGGCCTCCGCATTCATCAAAACTGTTGTCGATCAAAAATTCAAGCATCTTAATCACGTCATTTTCACTGTATTTCTTGTTTGACTCAGTGTTGTTCTTTACAAAGTATGTTTTATCTTTTCCTATTACCAGATAGGAATACCTGCGTTCTCCGTTTTTGGTACAGAAACATTGATAAGAGTTGTATAAAGGGTAGAAAAATCAAAAGTTTGAATGCTATTCCAGTATGCGAGACGGTTTGAGGAGAGCTGTTCAAGGAGATCTTTGGAATTTTTAAGAATCCACATCTGATTCACGCCGCTCGTGGAATAGGCTTTTTCGCAGTAGCTTTTTAGACCATCTCTAACTGCAGTCAGTAAAATGGCAAGGAGATTGGATAGGGACTTAGTGGTGCATCTGGCAGATCCTGCAATGAATCTCTGTTTGTAGGGATTCTTGTGAAGTTTAGGCACCCAGTAAATATAAGGGAGATAACTGTTATTCTCATCAACTTTGATACCAAATGATGCTAACACAGAAGTGTGATTTGTGATTATCTCGTCCCTTGATAATGTAGTTGGGGAATAAGTAGGATTGCCAGATGAAATGTCAATACCCATCTCTTTAACAAGACAGTCTAAGTAGTGTTTCTTGCATACAAACACAATATTGTTAGAAGCTTTGTCTGCAGGTACTATGACGTATTTTTCCTGGAGGTCTGTCAATGTTTTAGCAACAAGAGGATCATCAAATATGCTGATTATCAAAAATGATTACTTAAATAGTATTAGTGCTGGAGTCCGATACTAAAATACTTGTACTTTTAAAAAGAAAAATAAAAAGAAGCAATTTCAACATTTGCAACTTTAATTAATACTATAAATAATTTCTTTCAGAATACGATTGAATGTTAATAGCCTGATTTCCAGCTAGATCCATGTGAGGAGGAACTTGAACTTGAGTGTGAGCTAGAGCTAGACGATGCACTACTTCCGCTTCCGCCTCCTGTAATTGTTGATGAGGTAAATGCATGACCGCTACCGAGTCGGTTGTTGAATGACTGGAAAGACTGTTGATGGTGTACATTAGCTGATGATGATGCCCCAGAGTTTGCAGAGGCCTGGTTGAAGCCTATTCCACCTCCAATTGCTGATGCCGATCCACTACCTGATCCACTTGCAGAAGCACCGCCACTAGATCCGCCTGCTCCTCCACCGATTCCTCCACCGACTCCACCACCGAATCCACCGAATGCTCCTCCAATTATTGATGGGAATGATGAACTAGATGCACCAGCGTTTGCTCCTGCTCCTGCATTTGCAGCTCCACCGGGACCGAATGCATTTGCATTTGCGTTTGAACTTGAAGATGCTGATGAACTACCTCCGGAAGAAGAAGCATGCGCATGGGCACTAGCGGAAGCACTAGCACTAGCTCCTACAACAAATATAAATCTCAATTATCAACAGATATGCTTGTCCAAACTCATAGTATGAATAAATAATGTGGCTTTTTGATAATGGTCATTTTTCCTATTTCACTTTCAATATTTTTTTTTTTTGGACTTCTAGTTTTTCAACCATACCAAAGGTCAAAAACTGTTTTTTTTTTTTTGGTTATCATCGATATTCTATACGACTTATTAAAACTATGTTACAATGTCCAAGTAAAAGGTATTTAAAATATGATACATTTGAAACGTTCGGCAAAGTTACCTCGGAAGTGGTCATTTGAGGCGGAATAAAATAATATTTTACTTTGTTAAATAATCATTCATTTTCAAAAATGCTTTTGAACTAGATGTGCTTTCAGTCTTCCAGCTTTATCTATCCATCTAAATATATGTTTACGAGTACGCTTTAAGAAATTCTACTTCGAGTGAATGTTTTGATGCTATGGTATAACCTAAACAAGTTGGACATGCTTCAGTCTGACATCTTGTCTAGTCATAATATTTCATTTGCTGACCAAAAAGGTTAGCGATCACTGAAATAATTGATTTTTTTTTGAGAGAAGTAGTGAAATATAACATCCAGTTATACTCAGAAATAATAATTGCAAACAAGTGAATATTCCCGTATTACTATCAAAAATGGGTATTATGTGTTAAACCAAGAAAAATATAACAATATTCATATTTCTATGACAATTGTTATTTCGGTACTAATACAACAAACATTATAACTTTCTCTTCACAATTGCCGATGTGTAATTGAATTGCTGGTGATGTGTAATTGAATTGCTGCCGATGTGTAATTGAATCGAAGACTTTCAGTAATGCCAAAACACATTGCTAGAATTATTTTTAACTCTGCTTATTCTCCCTTCTTTATACTGCCAAATATGTGTTATTCTACTTATATTTTGTATTCAAACACTTCTTGACACATTAAATTATCACTATATCCTACCTGCAGGTGCTGTTCTTAAGTCCTCAACAATGATATGCACATAACCTGTCATAAAATCAAAAAACAAATAGGTAAATCCAATAACCGAAATTAAAATAATTTCTGTGAATTGACCAAATTAACCCATAAAATGTTCACGTACACTAGTCTGAAGTAAGTTATCTTCAAATAACAGTCCAATTACCCTCTTCTTAAGTTTTAATTTAAAGTGAACTTTTACGTCCGTTATCCTTTTTGATTTCTATCTTTTCTCTATACTAAACATTGAACTACTTCAAGGGGGAATTTATGAAGATATACACACAACTAACTTTCTACAATCGAATAAAGTCCTTATCATTTCTATGATATACTAGTATTTGTGTGTTATACATTGACTGCTTCCTTTAAGGCGTTGTAATTCTTTGTGTTGGTGAAATTGAATTCGCCCCATTATTTATATATATTTTGTGTACCGATTACGGTGTCATTATGGCTAGGAAACAATTCGGAGTTCGTAGTTTATATAATTCTACCTGAAGTTATTTCCTCAATTTATGAGGATGTTTTTCGTCATATTCAAATTATATGAGAATAAGTTTTGTGATAAGACCGTTTCCCTCCTTGGAATTAAATTACACTCTAAACTTCTTATACTTAAAAACCAGAAATATTAGCGTTGAAACTCAGTGTTAGACCAACTTTAACTATATGTATGAACCTTCTTTATATTTTAATTCCTTTCGGTATTCGTTTAAGTATTCTAAACATGTATTTACTAAATTAAGGTTTATATTAGTGTCTACATTTTTTGTTTCAAACTATGATTAGCATTGATGACATCGATTTACAAACTGGCCCTCTGCAGAAAAAAGATTTTATTACAGTTCTGCAATATTTCTGTTTTACTTTTCAGTTATTGAACAAATAATGATGGCTTAATATCAGAATGTAAAAAAAAGTACCTGCAACTCCGGGTTCTCCTTGGGGTCCTTTGTCTCCACGCTGACCTATAAATGCATTTACATTCTAATTAAAGAGGTTAATTAATTATTATCAATATACTAAAGTCAAAAAGAGTTTAGCAATTGAAGTTCAAAAATTTTCCTTCATTTTTTTGCATGAGGATTAGTCAACCGCATGTAAAGCAAACCTTCAAAAAATACTGTCCTCAAGAAACATCGCCTTAGTATCAATAGTACAGAATATGACGTTGATAAATATTTTAGAATCTGAGCTGATCACATGTCTTCAACTTTTATGTGCGATAAATTTATTTGGGCTACTTAATTGTCAAATATGTTTTCTTTTGTTGATGAAATTTAGAAGTATCTCGCCAATACGATTATCAAGTCGGAACTGATGCCAATATTTATCAATTTTTCTATTTATCTTATCTGGTTTAGCAATTCTTAGCATCTTTTGAATTTACATTTTATGTGTAATGATTTAAAACCTTTATGAAACCCAAAGTGTTTATATTGCCACATGCAAAACTTTTCTCCACTTCCAGTGCTTTGTAATTCGTGGAGATAGAGGATTATGAATTCCATGTTTCTATTTGTTTCGTACATTTTCATTCAAATGCACCTGCCAAAACCTTCATTGGTTCAAAAACAAACTTTATCTATCAATAACAAAATATATTAAAACCATACTAAACCATTTATTTTGCTAACCGTTATTATTTCCTCCTTAATTTTTATCAATAAACCTCCTCAGCACTTTCGCTTTTACTTAATTTGTTATTGCTTGTAAAAGTACAGCTAACGAGTCGACTGCAGTCAAAATTATTATTCATCAAGACCAAATGATCATTTACCATCAGTTACCATATTGGAATTTGCCCCCGTTTCGTCATTTGCCAAGAACTAGCATAAAATATATTAGAAAAAATACCTTTGATTCCTTTTGGACCAATTGGACCTTGTGGACCTGGTCTTCCACGCATTCCTGGTCCTCCTGGTCTGCCGGGACCTCCTGTTGGACCTAATATACAAATGTAACAGTTTTATCTATCTATTAAAACGACCAAAATATATATGTGATGGCCAGTCTCGCATACAATTTTAAGCAATAGTTTTGATTAACAAATAAACAATGCACAAGCCAATATGAGAATATTGCCTCTATCAACGAGGAAAATAGATAACAACAGATGATCTAATGTACTAAGAGGGTAAATGAGATATAGATTCAAAGGTTAAACTCCCTCGATCGCAGATTTGTCCTAAGCTTAATTTGATTTTACTAAATATTCTGATTTCGTTTGGTTTAATGCTTTTTAAACATTATTTTGAAATTGTTGATTTCCTGTGTTTGGGGTTGATTTCCGGGGTGGTCGTACAGCTCATTAGAATTATTGCAGTTGGAGTTAACACGTGTGTTATGGCCTCATGCTCATTTACTCTATATCCTTTCGTAAATATTTACCAACTAAGAACAAATGTATTTCTCATTCCAGAATTCAACCATTACAGGTCCTATATTGTAAGAACTTTTTACAAACAGAGATTCATTGCGGGGTCTTCCAGATGCACCACCAAGCCACTTTCTAAGCTCCTTACTACTTTATTGACCGCAGTCAGAGATGGCCTGAAAAGTTACTGTGATAAAGTCTACTCTTCGAGCGACGTCAATCAGATGTGGATACTAAAAAATTCTAAAGATCTTCTTGAACAGCTATCCTCTAGCAGTCATACCCATTGCCACAGCATACAAACTTTTGATTTTTCTACTCTTTATACTACCCTGCCACACAATAAATTGAAAACAATAATTTCTGATTTGATATATCAATGTTTCTGCACTAAAAACGGAGAACGCAGATACAAGAACTTAGTAGTAGGGAAAAATAAAACATGTTTTGTAAAGAACCACACTGAGTCAAACAAGAAGTACACGGAGAATGACGTAATCAAGATGTTGGAATTTTTAATAGATAATTATATTTTTGTTGAATTTTGAGGTCGCGTTTTTCAACAAACAATCGGAATTCCCATGGGAACTAACTGCGCGCCGCTTTTAGCTGATCTCTTTCTTTTCTCGTATGAGGCTAACACAAGGGCTAACACAGACAAAAAACAAAAACATTTAGCCCAGTCCTTTAATTTCAGCTTCCACTACATAGACGATGTACTTTCTCTTAATAATCCAAAATTCAAGGAATATTTACACCAGATCTATCCCAATGAGCTTGACATTAAAGAGACTACTGACACACCTACTTCAGCTTCATACTTAGATCTGTTTATATACATTGATGAAGATGGACGTTTGAAATCTAAGCTATATGACAAACGTGATGATTTTAACTTCCCAATTGTGAATTTTCCCTTTCTGAGCAGCAATATACCTGCCTCTCCAGCCTATGGAATGTATATTTCACAGTTGATTCGTTACTGTCGCGCATGTAGTTTGTACAGCGATTTTTTGAATAGAGCAAAAGCATTGTCCCAAAAGTTGCTTAGTCAGGGATTTTTTCAGCCTTTGTTGCTTTCATACCTTCAGAAATTTTATGGCCGTCACCATAATATCATTGACAGATATGACGTGTCTGTGTCCAAAATGAAAACGGACATTTTCAGCTAGATTTTACGTCTTCACGGATTTGACATAACTGGTTTTGACTCAACCCTGGATTGACTCACTGATAGGTTGACGGGTGCCGCTAGCGGAGCAGGACATGCTTACCCTTCCGGAGCACCTGATGTCACTCCCGGTTTTCATGGGAGTTCACACTATGAGTGCCTTAGTTTTTAATGTCGTCTTTTTATTTCCGTGCTTGTAGCTGTCGTTGTTGTTTTGTCTTTGTTTTTCTCTGTTGCCGTTTTTGCCATGTCTTCGGATTTCAATTTCTGCAGTCTTCGCTTCCCTTGTTCCTTCGGTATTCTACTGCCGTTGTTTCGTTGTTTTGCTTAATGAAACATTTGTCTCAATACTCTGATCATGTACTTCTCATTCTCATTCAAGCTGTCAAATTTATTGATAATGTTTGATTATACGACACACTTTTGTCCTTATACTAAAAAGTAAACCTAAGTGAAATGTGAATGTAGCAGACACATATTTTATCATCCTTCATTTTTTATATTCTTTTCATCTGTTCATATCACATTATATGAAATTGACCAATACATACCTTTGTTTCCTCTATCGCCTCGTTTACCAGGTGCTCCGGGGGATCCAGGGGCTCCCTGTACTCCACGTTCTCCTGCGGGGCCTGTTTTTCCTTGAAGTCCTGCAAATCCTGGTTCTCCTCGTGGTCCCATAGGCCCGGGATCTCCGATTGGTCCAGCGGGTCCTATAAAAATTATGTTAAATGAATTTTTAATATCGCTGGATTTTTTTTCAAGTACATTGTCTTCTGATATTCACATAAGAAATGATAGAGAGACATTTGATAGAACATTTTATACCAAAACAAAGAACTAATACGAGTTGAAAAGTGGTAAGATTTCTCTGGTTCATCCTTTCATTCAAGATACAAATAATTGGCCGATTGCTCCAACTTTCCTTGTTTAAAAAGATTACGCAGCTCATGCAATGACAGTTTACAAACTATTGTTTTTAAACAGAGAGTAAATCAAAGCATAGCAATTCAAAAGTCAGTTAATAATTTTTAGAACGTTTTACTTGCAATTTTTAAAGAACAAGGTGCGATAAGGGACTGATTGTACCCTAAATTTCGGACATTTTTTTGTTATATCTGAATATTTTCTTTTATGTTAGTTTGAAAGTTCGGATCCATCGAAAGAAAAAAATACAAAATTCAGAAACCACGATATCACAGTAGGTACAGTTCTGACGTCATGTTTAAGCTACTTTTGAACCTTTTCATAGAAATACAAGGAATTAGGCATATTTTCAAATAGTTTTCTTAATCGGAAATATACAGCGCATTAAAGAACCAATAAGGTAATTTACCATTTTGGTAGTACGTATGTGTAGGAAAAAATAGTCCAAATTTGTCAAATTTGTCATTTTTCGACAAAATGTGCTATTTTTTTTGTCACATGTACATTCACTCCATATCCTTTCATTTTTCCTATTTGTCCCATTTTCTATACTGAAAAAAATATTTGAGTAATCTTTCTGTTTACTGTTAACCCATAATTATAGAACATTTCAGCAAAAATATTGTGAGTTCAAGCAATCTTATTTTTGAGGCCAAATAAGGCCGTTACCGCACCTACTCCTTTGACATCAGTTGAAAACAAGACCGTAGCATATCAATATTTCAGCTCAGCTTGTATCGTTGCTGAGGATCTTCCATTTATGATATTAATTCTATATTGTATTTTGCATGATTTTATCTCTCTTCAAGATATCAGTTATCTTGGAACTAGACTCAGTTGACGATCTGAATGAATACTTAATATATAAGCACCACAACTACACATTGATAAGGTTAATACCAATTCGGCAAAAAACGAATAAGTTTTTATATACCTGTTACTCCTGGTTTTCCTGGTGGTCCTGCGATTCCCCTCTCCCCTGGGGCTCCTTGTTCGCCAACACCTCCAACAGGTCCTTATAAATATAAATCGAACAGATTTGAATATCACCTAAAATTGTCCACCTAAATGTTGGATGTATTTTTTAACAAGACAAATAATTGTTGATATATCGTCCGGTGACAAGTTTTGACGCGGACCAGAAATGACGCATCTAATTTTATTTTTGACGTACAATTCATCTACGTTAGTAATGACGTCATTAATGATTTTATTTCATTGATATCTAATTGTAAGTAGTTTGCAAATGTTAAATGATACCTAAGGCCTGTCAAAATAGCAGATGTATGACTTTACTAAATTGCATACAAAAAAGTACGATTTTCCTTAACACCAAAAACCCTTTATCCGTAAAACATTGAGTAAATATCCATTCGGTGTAAACAGATAAAGCAAATTGGCTCCGCTGCTCTCATTGATATGTTTTTCGAAATTCAAATACGTTTCACCGAAACTCGTCGAGTATTTGAGAGGATTTTAATCTTAGAATAGAGTCTTCTCATGTATATTTGTTTTCTAAAAAACATGCACGTTTCTGTGCCATGTTTTGTACGAACATGTTTAGTCTTCTGATTCTGCACCTTATAAGTAGTAAGAAATATTTGTATTTCAACTATTGTACAATATTTCTGAACGGTAGGTGTCATGAATCGCAGAGAAGCAATGAACAAATAAATTATCTTAAAGTCCCCACCCCCAATTTGAAATGTTCGATCTGACTGATTACCTACAAGCGATAAACAATATTTGGCAAGTATAGGGAAAATGGCACTATGATTGAAAGTTTTCAAACAGAAAAAGATTTACCATGATCCTAAATATTTGTATGCAATTAAAGCCATTGGTCATCAGATTTTAGGAGAATCTCTATAGTTTATCAAATGTCTAAGAGAGAAAGAGTTTCTACAGGGTTTTCCTAAGTGCGTCATTTCAAGTCCTTTTGGTGGAGGTGATCAGGATTCGGTATGAATCTTAAAATGGTCTATGTTTTTTTTCTTTTTACATGGAATACCTAAAACTTTGGATTCTTATTGATTAATAATGTTGTATTTAAACAAGGAAACGGCATATAACATAACCAGTGTTAATAAAAATTACACTAAAACAGAAAACGTCCTTAAATGCGTCAAAACCGGTCACCCGGGGATATTTAAGTTATGCGTAATAAAAGTATATGAACGCAAAAGAACAGTTAACCCAAGAAAAAAAAACAGCGAATTTAGAAGACTTGTAAAAAAATAGTCACATAAAGTACATCGGCAAACGAATAGCGAAGGAAAAAATCAGAAAAAACATAAAGGCAATACTAATACCGGCCTAAGTAGCGAGAAATTTTACACTCAAACTAGATATAAAATCATTGATTTTTTTTTTNGGGGGGGGGGGGGGTAGATTGATGTGAAGATATAAGAATATAATGCAACATGAGATTTTCGAGACAACTGCAGGCAGAAGAAATTATTGCTTTTTTCAGTAAAGTCCTGATCTATTGAATTAACGTATACCTCCTAAAAGAAATCATCTATTAACTTGAAGTGTATTTGTATTTTTTCAACATAATATTCCTTTATTAGATTTAAACTGACAAAAAAATAACCAGAAGCGCTACTGATAGTTTAAATTTAATTCACCCTTAGCTCATCAAATTTAAATAATTAGTGTTTCCAACTGATTATATTGATGACTTGATTCGTTTTGTTCAATTAAAGAACCATAAAGGTGATAAGAAATTCTCGTTTTGATATTGGCATTTACTTGTAAGTGTTACAATATTCACATTTCAACAATTGTTCCTACTTATCCAGATAAATAGTCCAAATCATACCTTGTGGTCCTTGTGCTCCTTGTGGTCCAGATGGGCCTTGCTCTCCAGTGGGTCCGGTATCTCCAGCAGGTCCTTCAGGTCCTCTAATTCCTTGCAAACCTTGTGGTCCTGAAGAGCGCATATTTTTCGTTATGACAAAGTAAATTGTTAATTTTCTGATATCTTAATATATCATGATATTTTCTGATTGCTCGTTTAGGACTTTTTTAAACCTTTTTCCATGAAATCGTAATACTTTAAAAATTATGATAAGTTATATTGGACTTTTTTAAACCACTTTCCATGAAATCTTATTACTTTAGAAATTATGATAAGTTATATATACAATGTAGATTATATTTTCAAAAGAACCTTAGTTATGTTCATTTCAAATTTTGATTATATTTCATACCAAATTTAGCCGTGCATCTGAATTTTTGATATTTTAGTTTCTATATTTACCTTTTGGTCCTGGGGGTCCACGTTCTCCTGTAAATATTTAAAGAAAAATGTGTATGTTCTTCTATATGTTCGACAAGTATGTTCACACTGTTTTAATTATAGTTTTGTTATGTTCCAATATATGTTCGCTAGTGTTCATAATTTTTTTTTATAATTTTTATATTACAGCTTTGTTTATGTTCCAGTACATTTTCGACTAGTATGTTCACGTTTTTTTATTTCTATTGTAGCTTTGTGTATGCTGAAGTATATTTTCGACTTAGTATGTCTAACAGCTTTAGATACCAAGATACCATCAATTTTTTGATTTTCTCATTTTTACTTTGACATTAAAGTCCTAGATATTTCCAAATCTTGTTAAAATCAATTAACAAGAAATAATTAAACAATGCATCTCATATACACAAAGGTTCAAGATACAATAATACAAAAAACGGGAAATTTTACTTTTACAATTAAGCGTTCCTTTGTTCATTTTTGTTCTAATGGCTTTCATACGAGATTTTCGGGACATGCACTCTTGTGTAATTGAAGGCAGAAATAGCTGCCTCAAATACTAGTAAGCCGGACTGACTGGATCTCTGATCTATTAAAATAAATATATACTGCGTAAAAACAAACTGTTTATGAAATTGAAGAGTAGTTCTAATTTTTCCAACATGAAAACGTTTAATTGACGAAAAAACAATAAACATGGAGCGCTTCAAATGGATTATATATAAATCACCCTCAGGTCATCAGTGTTAATTAATAAGTGACTCTAACTGGATGTATTGCCATATTGATTTTTTTTTTTTTTTTTGTATAGTAAAATATTTTTTCTGGTGCCAAACAATGCTTGATTACTCTTTATTCAGGGGCCGACTCCGACCTACCGTTGGGTGTGGGGTTTTCTCACCGTTCATTGAAGATCTTATGGTGGCTTTGAGTTGTTATTACTCCCCTTTGGGTCGTTGTCTCTTTGACACATTCCCCGTTTCCCTTCTTTTTTCTATAAAAGTGCCAATTTGAAATTCTGTAGTACCGTGTTTCTGAATCCCCGATTCTTTTTTTTTTATTTACCGTTTGACCATTTAATCAAATCACATATCAGAGTGTTATAAACAGCTGAGTCAGTAGCACAGTATCACCAAAGTTGCTTTATTACGTACCTGGTGGTCCTGTTGGTCCTTCAGGGCCACGTGGTCCAACATCCCCTGGTGAACCTATTACGAAAAAAAATAAATTAAATCGCTAGATTTAATTCAAATTATAAGCAATCATGAAGACATTTGTATTAAAGATATTTAATATAAAAATACTCAAATATGTAAGAATGATCAGACTAAAAACAAAAACTGTGGGCTGACCAAATACATATGAAAAAAGAAAATTTGCAAATTTTTGTTGAACTTACATCAAGAAACATACCATTTAAACAAAATTTCATGTAATATGAAAAAAAGCGGATCAAAGGGAAATATGTTAGAATAAATAATTCTTAGTATTACCTTTGGCGCCGTTATTTCCTGGTTTTCCTGGTGCTCCTGGGCTTCCTGGCTCACCCTCTGGGCCAGGAGCTCCCATTGGTCCTGAAATTTACAATACATACATTTTACATGTGGTATCTCGTATGAATTAATATCATAAACCTAAAAGGATATTTGAAGTAGATATTATTGTTGTATCACTTTCATGTTGAACTTTTTAAATCAAGTTATGTAGAACAATATAGAATATTGATATTTACTCATTTCAGATAAACTGGCCAAAACACAGAATACAGAACTAAGCATCAACCTTTCAATAATCAAAACCCTACATTGATCACAACAAAATAAAAAAAAATGATTGAAGGCACATACCGACTGGTCCAACATCTCCCTGTGGACCTTTCTCTCCTGGTGCACCTGCGCGTCCACTTGGTCCAATATCTCCAGTGGGGCCAGCTACTCCTGTTACTCCAGCTGGGCCTATAAGTAGCGTCGAGAAATAAGTGCAAACGTAAACAAACTTATGTAAGCGAAGAAATTTCCGCGAAAGTGATTATTCAAAAGTAAAAAGCGCAACTTACTTTTACTTCAACCGAATTCAAAAGAAGGAAATCGTTATATCAAAATTATTCCTGTGACACCTAGGTTTTTCTTATACATTCAGACAAATACTCGTTTCAACACAAAAACAATTTTGCAAAAGCTTGTTTTTGTACTATTATAATTATCTATATGCTAACGTGCAAAATGGGAAACATGTTACTTATCTGTATGAAACAGTTTGTAAGAAAACGTATATTTTTATTAATGTTTAATTATCTAGTACCCTGGGAACTAGTTTGCAACTTCGTTACCATCTTCAGTTATTTAGAACACAACAATAAGCTGCCTAATTTTTTATCGGTCGAACATGATTTTGCCAGCTAATTTTCATGAGCTTGCTACTTAAAGTGAATATGTAATTGCTGTTCCGAACACAATTCAAAAAAATCTTTGTAGCATAAAATGAGTGATTTTGAAATTTACCTTGAGGTCCTCGTGGTCCTGGCAAACCTGTAAATATAAATTGCTAATGTAAAGCAAATACAACTAGATAAATATTCGTTCTATGACCACTTGTGCGAAATCTACCCAGAATTGTCGTTTCTCGTAGTTGATAATAATTGCCTATATTTTACATAGCAATAAGTTTTTGTTTCTTCATCAATATATGAGGAATGATAACAATAACAGACTAATTGATTTTCAATGGTTGATATTAGACTTAACACTGTAAGTGCTCTGGTTATGAATGTTGTGTTTTTAATTCCATATTTTTATGAATGTCTCTTGTCATGGTATTCACTTTTTATCGTGTTTTCAATATCAGTGTAATTTTTGTACTAAACTCATGTTTTCGGTATTCTACTACCTTTGTTTAATGAATCGAGATGGACTGACATGTATTAGTATACACTAGAAGAAGTGCGTTTTGTCGTTTATTATGCTCTTCAACCTTTTGAATTTTGGTTTTGGCTTCTCATATTTTTGGCCTGGTACAGATCTGATGAGACTTTTATTTGGCCTGGTACAGATCTGATGAGACTTTTATTTGGCCTGGTACAGATCTGATGAGACTTTTATTTGGCCTGGTACAGATCTGATGAAACTTTTATTTGGCCTGGTACAGATCTGATGAGACTTTTATTTGGCCTGGTACAGATCTGATGAGACTTTTATTTGGCCTGGTACAGATCTGATGAGACTTTTATTGTCGAAATACATCGGCAAACAAATACCGTAGAAGAAAATGATGAAAGAGTAAATTCCAAAAACCAAAAATCCATAAAAATGGCACATCATATCTAACTAAATTTTAGACAGCATGACAAAGACAAAAATATACAAAATAACAACGTGCATTGTGTGTACTTACATCGTGATTACATAGGTTGTTCATATGACAACGTTCCAATAGTATATCACTGAATGATAGGTACTGTATACCCCACAATCATCCATGATAATAGGGCCTGTAAGTCTCGTACAATTTTGGAACTTCCGAGCTTTAAAACTGTACCCGGAAGTTACATTTTAAATAAAACAATATGATATTTCAAACAAAACGACAGTGAACGTCATAATCCTCAGACGTCATATTTTGGCGGGAAGCGTTTTCGAATTGTCTGTTTATCGTGGATTCTCGTGAGTCACATGACGAGACTTACAGACCCTATTATATGACAATAAATGTAATAACTACCTGGCTGTCCGGCTGGTCCTGCAATGCCTTGGTCTCCAACTGGTCCTGGTGCTCCTATTGATAAATGTAATGACACCAAATTATTAGTACATGTATACATAAAAGATTAGAACAATAGATGTGTATTTCCCCCTTAATTTCGAATTCTAGAAACGAATTTCACTACAACGGCTTCATTCCGGGTATGGCACTCGGTGGATGGCCTTAGTACTGGATTTTTCTTCCCATTTCGATATTTGTGGTAATGAGTACTTTTCATTTTGACCATTTTTGGATTATGGCTTCCCATATTATTTGATGATGTTAATGCTGCTGATGAGAGGTTACTCCTTGAAACACGTGTGCAACATACTTCGGTATTTTAGTATTTCACAATGATTTCATTATTATAAGCTAAGACCAATTTCAAGAGGCTTTCACTTTCAGCATGAAATATTATCAAGATGAAAAAAAAATATGCTGTGCGAATATTACTTTGATTTTTAATAAAATATTTTCATTTATTATTGAAAAATATTTGTTGGCGTTATTCTTATTACATTAAAAGGATTGTTTTCTAAAATATAAATGGTAATGATACACTTCTTCTTGTAAATATCAGAATATTTGTATCATTTTTGAAGGTAGAGAGGAGATATATATGTCTTGCCAAACCTTCCCAAAATGAGAATACTGACCTTCAAATAATTTGCACAAGATAATCTAGTGTCAATATTTTGAATTTTAAATCTAAGATTTAACACTTTTTAGTTTCTTAACTTATTTCAACTGAAGAATAGTCATATCAAAAATGAATCACTAACCTTGTAATCCAATTGGTCCGGCTGCACCTCCAGGTCCGACAAGTCCTGGTGCTCCTATAAATGGAGAATTATACATTATTACAAATACTCAGTTTATCATAATGAATTAAGGATACACGATATTTGTAGAATAACATATTTCAACTTCAAATTAAACTTTATGCATGTCGAATATTAATTATTTTCTTACCTAATAAGAACGTTATGATATCGACATTTTAGAGGACAGAAATGGTCTTAAGGTATCAAAAATACATTCACTGATTAATAATAAGTACGAATATGATGATAATGTAACGCATCGCACGAGCATTTATGAAAGTTTGTATTGGCATTCGAATCTTATGATATTCAAATAACCATTCTTCTGAATTTTGATTTGACCGTGAAGGCTTTGACGATTTATTTAAACAATATTAATGACGATGCAATGCACATTTAATATCAAAAAGAAACTCATTTATTTTGAATGCTCGTTTATTGCAAAGTGCATTGATTACAAACAAACAGGTATTTCTTTTTTCATGTTTACGAATAATTTGTCGTAGATTCTTGACTGGGCACCAACCAAAATCATGTGCATTTTCATATTTAAACAATAATTGACTGCACAATTTTTTTGTTGTTATGTCAGTTTGTTTGATAAAGATTCAATGTAAAGTTGATCAACTCAAAAGGAACTAGTATTAACCTTGAGATCCTGCACCTCCTGGATGTCCTGGTGCTCCGGGTGCTCCTGTAGCTCCTACAAATGTAATATAAAGCGTAAGAAAGCTGAAAAATGACATTTTTATACATAATACTTCATGCATATTTCAAATTAAGAGCTTTTTAAATGACCTGCTTAATTACTTAAAACCTTAAACATTACGACGCTAAATGTAAGTTTTACATGAAGAAAGATGCAGTCGTAGTTCTGGGTCATACTAATGAGGAATTAATTTCCGAAACGGCCATACAGCTCATTAAAATTATTGAATTAGAAGCTAACATTTGTGTTATGGTCTCATGTTTGTTTACTCCATTACCTTTCGTAATTTGCAATAGAGTCATAAAGAATCAAACTTAAAACGACAAAACTGCAAGCTTCACTATTCAATTCCGCTTTATCCTTCAGATATAAAATGAGGTGTTTCGCTTCGATGAAAAATTTGCATCTCCCGATTAAAATATTGAGATGAATCATATCTAATTTGGAAAAAATAGAACAAATCGCAGTTGTTATCAATCTTCACTGACGATTCAGGTTGTCGTCAAAATCGTCAAATGTAGTATGAAGCATCAAACAAACCTGGCATTCCTTTGTGTCCTGGGTTTCCTGGGGTACCTGGTGTTCCTGCATTACCGGGGAGACCTGGGCTTCCTGGTTGACCTGAAAGGATATTTTAAATATCGATATATTATCGGTTGAACCGCAATGATTTCATCATTTTAATATTATTGAGAAAAATTCTTTACAAAAGAATAAATCAATTTATTTGTCTGTTTTATATGAACATTTGAAGGAATTTGACACAGCTGACACATGACAAAAATTGATGAAGTATTATGATTATTATCCTCATCAGTCAAGTTGAAAATGTCTTCTATTATAAGTTTACTTAAGTCATATGTAACTTTTAGCACTAATATAACCTCACTATTTTTCATCCCTACTTATCAATCATAATAATTCTTTTCAATATTACCTGGTTCGCCTGGTTGTCCGGGTGGTCCTACAAAACACAAATTAAGTTAATATATACCGTACACTTTCATAGAATACAATACGTCATGTAGGTTGAGATACTGTTTCGATTAAACAATTTATATATAAAATAAATATACTATTCTTAGACAAAATTATAAAACAAATATACATTTGATGGTTAATACTCGGTTGAATAAAACTCAAAGCAACAGTAGACGTTTCATACTGATTTAAACAATCATATTGAATAACTGAAAGTTTTAGTGTATCAGAAAAATTAATTTTAAATATTTCAAAAATTAATAAATCATACCTGGTGGTCCAATTGGCCCTGGGGGTCCAGCATTTCCTGGTGCTCCTGGGTTTCCTATTAAAATATTAATTTGATATTTTTATATATTTATCATTTGTAATTTTACTATTACTATTACGTGAATGTAAATAGTTTATGTGAAAAAAAACGTGCATTTCAGCAAAAACTTAACTAGATGCTCGACCCTGTATTGCTCACTTGGTACAATTTCGATTTAGCAATAATTTCAAACATTCTGTTTTATATAAAAAAAAGATATATATTAATATTTTAGGAAAATTTGACAATTAAAGGACAATAACTCCAAGTTTTTGTCAAACAACTTTAACTTACATTGTAAGATCAAAATGTAATCTATTACATGGGGAGCATTTTTGCAATCTTTTTTAACCTCTTTCTAAAATAGTTTTTTAATGTTAGAAGAAATGTATGAAATTCAAGATAACTGAAGATATAAAAGGGTCATTAACCCTATAAGAATTTGTTCGACAGCTTCTACGGGAAGATTGGTATACCCCTTGTTTTGTTTAATAAAAACATAACTATTATATCAAATAGTTTTAAAACATATGACAAAAAGTATGAAACATTAAAACAAACAATGAAAATGACAACAAAAGGGATTAAAACTCTCAATAGGATTCCACTGACATTAACAATTTAACTATTATCGTTTTTGACCCGAAAGCTGATTGTATTTGGAACCTTTCAATATCTTAATTTTTGTAAATTTTGTTGAAAACTAAGGAGTATCTCACTCGTGCAGAACTCTATCCGTAGCTGATTTTGGCTTTCCATTTAGATCTTAGTGGTTATTTGCTCTCTATCTTTAAGTCTATGGTCTTTAAAATCTTTAGATTTTATCTACACTGAAGAATCCAAAGTTGTCGAAATGCGCATATGCAGAAAATTAATTCACAGTAACTTCGGTATTCAGTTAGTTTGAATTATGAGATGACTGATAAAAGAGAAATAACTGCTACAAATATTTGTCGTTAAACTTCAACCACGGCCATAGAATATAGTTCCGGACTTGTCTAACATTTTTTCTACTAAACACCTATCTAAAATCATATTTCAAACATAAAATTATATCATAAAAACTAAATATTGACTACAAAATGTAAGGATCTATTGGACAACTTAAGCAATGGGGATAAAAAGTAAGTCTTGATATGATGAATGTTTTGCAATTTTTGATATTAGTCAAATCTGTTTTTGAAGTATATGATAAAAGGTGTAAAAATTATATAAAAACATGTAGACTGTAGATGGGCAGTGTTGTATCTTAAATCACTTCAATTCAAATGGCTATATCTAGATACTACATTTACAGTAAATTCGGAATTGTGTTATTCATTATTTTCGGTTCTCACTTACTTTTGATATAAAATTCATGCAAAATGTTATGCCTCTAAGTCAGTTCCTAAGTTAGCATAACATAACTTGGTATAGATTTTAATAGTTTTTAGTAAAAAAAATCTAAATAAATTATAAATTTCCCTTTTCATCAACTTACCTGCATTTCCTTGTGGTCCTGGTGATCCTGGTTGTCCATTAGGTCCTGGTGCTCCATGTCGTCCTAAAAATAATAATTTAATTAATAATTGTTTGCACCTCAAGTAATATTCATATTATTTGTTCAATATTTTTTTCATATATGCCTTACATATACTAGTTGATTATTAAAATATACTTAAGAGGTCTGGTTTTCATATACGAGATTTATCTTTTCATGAAATTTCATGCCGTTAATTACTCCAATGAGCAGAGGTTGTACCTGTAATGTCGAGAAATGCCACTATATTGTTTATTTTTACCACTTTCTTCTTAATTTAGGACATAAATTATTCTGGCATTCTCATGGATTCATTTTTAACATGATATAAAGTTGAAAAGACCTTGATGTAGATCTTTTAAATTCAGAAATCATACTAACCTGGTGCTCCTGGTGGTCCTCGGGGTCCTGGTAGTCCTGGTGCAGAAATTCCCATTGGTCCTCTCAGTCCTAAAGTGAATACATGTTTAAATCATATCGTCTTCTAATATGAAAGAAAAAAGATCTTCACAGCCTGACAATGAGTATTTCTCTTCTTATTACAACTCATTTTTGTTAACATTAAACATTTATAGACAGAATAAATTTAAGATTAAGGCTGTCAAATTTGGTTTAGACAATCGGGATTAGACTTTGTCTTACAAGGTATATGGTCAAAATATGAATCATAATTACCTGGTGCTCCAGTTGGTCCTCTAGCTCCTGGGCGTCCTGAAAGTAGACACAATTCATATTATATTCATTGTATGACTATTCATTTCTGCAAACTATTCTATTAGTCTGACATATTCCCTAGTTAAGTGTACAATATTTTTTGCATATGGTCTACAGAAGCAGGTTATGTTCTTTTTTTTATTTTTACAATATTTTTTCTTGAAAAATTTCTGTGTAACTTGTTTTTCCTGTAACAGTGTGCAAAATAGATTGCAAACAACATTAATTTTTATTTAAAGTTATCAACGTCAAATAAAATTCTACATAAGCAAATAAAAAAAATGAGAAAAATGTGGCAAACATGATTTAGTAACTCTTAAACTTGAAGAATTTTCTAAAATAAATAATACGTCTTTGTGTTATGAAGTCCGAAATTTTTTATAACTTTTTAGATAGACGTAAAAACAAGTCTTTGTTGATTGTGACATGTGATTGTAATGTTCGGCCATTGTAAGTGTTTCCTGTTATCTTCCCTTCATTAATTTAGACAATACATGATGCTTGGGAATGGTCAATACATTATTACCTGACAATGAATAAAAAATCAGGTGATTTCTATGCCCGACTAGAATTTCGTTCAAAATATGCAACTTGTACGAAATATGCATAATCGATGTAGCCTGTAATGATATAAACTTTTTAGCACTTTTTATGACATTTTGTTTAAAAATGAGGTTTCCTCCAACATGAAGTAATATGTGTAATGAAATATACATCTTGATGACTGATCCTAACGTGAATACTTGTTGATTTAAACCACTAGCGTAAGATCCTTACTTGGTGTACCTGACTAGCGTAAGATCCTTACTTGGTGTACCTGACTAGCGTAAGATCCTTACCTGGTGTACCTGACTAGCGTAAGATCATTACCTGGTGTACCTGACTAGCGTAAGATCCTTACCTGGTGTACCTGACAGCGTAAGATACTTACCTGGTGTACCTGGTGCTCCTGGAAGTCCAATGTGTGTTGCATGTGCATGCGCATGAGCATGAGCACTGGCACCTAAAAGGACAAACACTTTTATATAACTTTTAACATAATTTCAAGATTTTTTCCATCAATATACGTAATGGAAATGTGATCCTTTTGTATATCTGTCGTTACAATTTGAACAAAAAATTGCTGTTATATTGTTATTGGAGTTTCACATTATGATTTGTCACATTGGCCTATGAAAAATTAAATAAAGTATCGCATATTCTTTTGATTGAATCACTGACTGTGTTACGGGTGCAGTTTTCGTAACATGCTTGCCCTTTCGGAATGCATGAGCTTTGATTATTGGTCATTCACGCGTCTTTTTTTCCTTGATATTTTACTACAGTTATAATAAATCAACAGTAGTTAAAAATCATAAAATAAACACCGAATTATGTATTTTGGTACAACAAGATTCGTTATCCATACTCTTAACTCATAGATAGTGAGTAATAAAGATGTAGCGTACATTCGATAATTAGCAATGACTTCTGCTCAAACCGATACTAGGGGCCGTCTTGCAATCACTATGAAATCTCATTGTTGATGGCCTTATGGGGACATTAAGATGAAGAACAACACTAAAAGCGTTGTTCCATTGCTTTGCTTTACCATGTATTTGTACAGACTTTGTTTCGTATGCAATTAATCCATATCCTTTATTGCAAATGTAGTAGACAAAAGATTTAAATTCACTTACTTGCACTTGATCCGCCACCACTGCTAAAAGCACCTGTAACAAAAATAATATAACATGATCTCATTAAATTCAAATAGCGTGTCATTTTTCAAGAAATATTTGAAATAGTGATTAAATTCAATAGTAGGTGTTCTCTGTTTTTTTTTCTTTTCATTATCATTTTCAAACTAAAGATTTGGACATAACTTTGTTTTATTGGACATTCATTTTTATTTTTCACAAATTGCATCGTGAGGACAATATGTTTGAGTGGCGTTTGAAAATCATAATGCTTGAAAAAAACATGCTAGTAAATAAACATTCTTTAAAAAAATGTTTATTGCGTTATCCATATTGAAAAAACACAAAACTATACAGACATTTTAAAGTATTTCCAATTTACTGTTCCCAGTTTGGTCAATTTTTGAAATCCCAAAAATATTTGTTACACTCTGATATGTGTTTCATTGTTCAAATGATGAAGTATTGTATTAAAAAGTATTATATTAAAAAGTTAACGCATCGATAATGAATATATAGATGTAACTTACTTCGATAATAAGCGACAAGCCGGTACTAGGGACCGTCTTGAAATCACTATGAGATATGAGCAAGGCTCATTATTGAAGGCCTTATGGGGACATTAAGATGAAGAACAGCAATAAAAGCGTTCTTCCATTGCTTTGTTTTACCATGTATTTGTAGAGACTTTGTTTCGTATGCAATTACTCCATATCCTTTATTGCAAATGTAGTAGACAAAAGATCGTAGTTTTGTCCTTAGCTATATTTGATATTACTGATTATTCGGATTTCGTTTGGTTTTATGCATTTTAAACATTTTTTGAAATTATGGATTTCCTTTGTTTGGGTTCTAGTGCTGCTGATGAGGAATTAATTTCCGAAATGGCCATACAGCTCATTAAAATTATTTCAGCTGGAGTTAACATATGTGTTATGGTCTCATGTTCATTTACTCCATATCATTTCGTAAAAGATCTTTATTTATACTTACTGCCTGATCCTGATCCGGATGCTGATGCACCACCTGAAATATGTAACTTGCTAGAAAGTAACTCGACGTAAAGTGCAAATTTCAAATGTTAATGGAATAACATAAAATTTAACATAAATATAGAAATAAGGTTAATTTGTTCTGCACGATATGTATACATTATTTCATAAGCTGGAAATATATAATTCAAAATATTTGAAAGGAAACAATTTAAGGCGTTTAATTAAACAACAAACTGTTTAAACTCAAAATTTATTTTCAAAAAGGGCTAAGAGAATCTCGAAGATTTTTTCAAGATTTTTTCAAGACAATTCTGAAAGAAGTTACCTGCTATGCTTTTAAACATTAAATCTAAATTTTCATCCATTTTATTTCTACATACGTTAATGACACAAAAGTTTTCGTTCCTTTTAAAACTCTGTTGTATAACAAATTTTGTGATTTCACTCTCAATTTATTTAACTTTAAACTTACCACTGCCACCTGAAAACATAAAAGATAACATTTTTGTAATTATATTATAAAGGAGCATTTAGTGCTATCGCAATTACAAAACCATGGCATATCAATTAAATAGAAATGTCTCACTACAGGCAACAAGAAAACAAGTTGTATACATGACATAATGTGTGACCTTTACCTCCAACTTTTGCCTTTATTTTTATGGCATTGATACCTGGTAAATGTTTGTTTTCAATAAAAGTAATTAGGAATAGATCCTTTAGAACATGTTGATAATAAAGCACCTTGTAGAATTATCTTTCGATTTCATACCATAATTTCTTATAATTATAACAATGCATCATTATCATTAACACATTTTTTCACAATATTTGCTGAGTTTATCAATTCTTACCGTAGAGCAGTAGACATACATGTGCATTTCACAATTTGAAATAATCAGGAACCACCAAGTAAAGTTGTCAACTTCCTTTATTAACTAACGCCTGCATTAGCTACGAATGGTTTTTATATGTTCTGGACTAGGTATCAAATTGGCCAACATTTAGAACTGAATTTCATTGAAAATGGAAATACTTTGTCGTATGACAAATGATTTCCTCAAATTTTTAATCTCGTATTTTAACAGCTTTGTGAAGTATTTTAAGGCTTTATGCTTGATGTCATTTAAATGATTAAACAGACTTGTAATATTTAAAGAAAAACCATGACATGAATGACACGAAGACATACCTCCTGCTGCTGCGTTGGCATTTGCGTTAGAACCAGCGGAAGCTGAGCCTGATCCACTTGGCCAGAATATACCTCCTTGTCCACCAGAGGCCGACGCTCCTGCATTTGCTGAAATGTTAGAAGAAAGAGTTTTTGATTGCTAAATTAATGTTCAGTTTCAGGATGCCTACATTTGTGTTAACTGTCAGGATTTAAAAATGAATTAATTCAAATTGCAAAAGATTTCAATTTATTTATAATATAGTCAATAATCAAACAATATTCAAATATGTTTTAATTCATTTTTCAGAAAATCACTTACTCTTTTAAATGCATTTTTAAATGTAAATTAAGTATCAAATAAGAGTTAAAAAACGAGTGAAATATATAATGTTATTGGAATTCTTTTTTTTTCGATTACAATACTTTTTATGATTTCCCATTATAAACCTACTCACTTTACATGTGTATCGTTAAAAACTTCCATATCAATAAAAAGAGAGAATAACATTAAATTATTTTGTTGAAAAATGCATAATCAGAAATACTT
The DNA here is from genome assembly GCA_002080025.1 of Modiolus philippinarum. Classification (NCBI taxonomy): domain Eukaryota; kingdom Metazoa; phylum Mollusca; class Bivalvia; order Mytilida; family Modiolidae; genus Modiolus; species Modiolus philippinarum. Next base: position 77,364 of record MJUU01033276.1, on the reverse strand, counting down.
CAAAGGAAGCATTAAAGCATCACTAAAGACAATATCAACTGTATGCTTACAGCCGGAAGATGCAGATGAAATTCCACCACTTGATTGCGCTAGCGCGTTACTGCGGGCTGCAAACAAACCAAATTATGAATTGTTATATTACGTTGATGCCTGACAATTATTCAAATAAAAAAAAAGAAAATCATATTTTTTTTACTTACAATTATAATAAAAACAAAACAAAATGTTAACCTTTTCAAAAACAAAGACCTGCAAGCAAGAGCTCTATATTATCTCTGTTTTTTTCGTATTTGTTTCTTTCTTTAAGACCATTTTTCTTGTCTATTACTTATGTACAGAAAACATATATGTACAAAATTTAGCTTATTCCTTTCATTCAGAGTAATCACGAATGTTTAACACTTTACTGAATCCTATATTGCTGTAAACTTGATTTTCGTCAATAAGCAGTCTCAACTTATTGTAGATTAAATGTTTTATGTTCTTTCGCAGAAGTCGAAGCATTGCATATAGCGTATAAGATATATTAAAAAATAAAACAAAATGCCACAGTCAGCTTAATCAAGTAAGTATTAATATTATTGATACGGTGTAACATTAAAAGTAAGTAATAAATCAAACAACAAAGGCTTACAGTGTGAGGATGCAGAAGATAGGCCGCCTCCTGAAATCGCATTTGCATGACTGCTTGCTGCAAGATAAGACAATAATTATAAATACCTTATGAATTATGCTCAGTTTAAACTGTTTACGTATAAAGTACCTTTCTTTGTTATTAACTCAAACGATATGTTAATTTGTACGTATTTTTAATTTCAAAGCTAGTTTTCTTTTTATTTATTCGAGCATGTTCAATTTAAAGTAGTTCGAGCCTAATAAAAATATCAGACATATTTTTTTTATTTTAAGATATTTTGTAATTCTTAGCCCATTCTTTCAAAAAATAAAATAAAAATTATCACCGATCATCTTTTCCTGTAATCAAGCTTTGAAAATCAGGCCAAATTCAGTATTTTTCAGCAATATTTACAAAGAATATATAGGGAACTGTGAGAACATGCTTATTGTTTAGCTTTCATATTAAATAAACATCAGATAGATTTTTTTAAAATTTTTGGACATTTCAGAGGTGTACATTTCAGCTATAAGTTGAGCTGATAAAATCTATATGTCACCGTTTGATAAGAGAGATATTTTATATAGTATACGAAACAGACAATATTTTTAGTAAATGGAACTAATTCGCGGGAAAGTGTATGTAATCTATTATTACGTCACAATGAAAAGGCCATATAAGGAATATTCCGGCTTGAAAATCCAGTCGATTCCGCTCCGTGTATTAGTGTCGATCTACCTTAATGGATTAAGCCATTTAGTTGGGGTAACTTCAAATGTCTTAGAATAGAAAAGAGGAAAGAATTGAGAAGTATTGATTCTTGGTTTGCTGTTCAGCTGATTGAGTTAATTGTTGCTTTGTTTCAAAAGAAATGCAATTTAAACGAGGCTGTTAGCAAGAATATGAACAGTCGTTCTTTGGCATTTCGTGCTTTTGTGATAGAGAGTGTGTTTTCTAGTGTTTTATATAAATAAATTTTTGCGATCATGATCTATTTTATTTATACTTAATATCCCAACCATTATCTCTTGCACGTGGAATGACAATATTTTGAAGGATGCACAATGACACGTACAGTCAAATCTTTCTATGAAGTATGATAGTGAAGTATAATTTCATTGAAACAGACATAGGTAGACTTCCTGGTTCTACATTTTTACTCCATATCCTTAAAGTCTTTATTTGACAACGAGAAGGAAAATATTTGTGTCACTTTAGCAAGATTGAAAACACCTTAGAAGTAATTTTGGCTATGTGCATATGCATTTATCTTGTTGAATGCTAAACGATATTGCATTAACGGACAAAAACAATAAACTTAATATTGACGATGTCTTATTCAATTTCATATGATAAACTGCGATCAAGGCAACATTATGCTTACAGCCGGATGAAGCAAAAGAGTGTCCACCAAATCCAGACGATTGCGCACTTGAGTGACTATGTGCTGAAAACAAATAAAATATCATTCTATTTTGGGTTTTTATTTTTGATGCACAGAGCAACCAAGAAAAAAATAGAAAGGACTTTTTTAAAGGGGAAAATCATTGTATATATCTGTTTTATCTTTCTTCTTTTATAAATACCTAGAAAAGGTATATTTAAAAAAAACACTAGCAAGACATCCACTACGTTTAAATAAATAGAAGATACCGCTGAGATATTTCGTATATTTTACTCTGCCCTGGAGTGATTTTGATAAGTGTGGATAAAAAGGTGGCTATCTTTAACCTTAAAAAGCTTGTTAGTTATCTATTTTCAGTTTTTTTATTTGTGAAATGAGACGTTTAAGGGTAGGTGTAAAAATGGATCCAAATTATCGTCTCTGAAACAACATAACTCATTATAATAAGCGCATTTGAATGCAATTACAAAATCTGATAACTTAATGTTTTCCAGCCAATTTCAAATAACATGACGATATGTTCCTATATCGTTAGCGATCTGAGTAACTGTATAAAAGGAATCTTATTTGAAAACAATAAAGCATATGCTTACATGAGGAGGATGCTGAAGAATGTCCACCACTGGAATGCGCACGCGCACTGCTGCTTGCTACAAACAAACCATAATAGTATGTTTCAATATATCATCATACATTTTTTTATTTGTTTGTTTGTTTTTTTATCCTATTTTCTAGGTATTTTCATAATATCACTGCGTTTTACTACCATATTTTTTACTTTTTCTCTGGTTTGATATTTGCAATAATCTTCCAGCATACTCTGATTCTGGTCTTCCTGGCATTTATCTAAGAACAAAACAGTAACGTTCGGCATTCTGTTGGTTTTGATGTCTATTCTGGGATTTTGTTTAGGAATAAGTTGTTAAAATGTTCTTCATATTCAGTATATAGCTATACCTAAGTTGGTCACAATTTTCATTTGAATTTGGTTTAATAATTTTGTTCACTTGATTTTAGTCATTTTTTAACATTTTCAGTTCAAAAGTTTCGAAGCATCGTTAAAGACATTGACTTAGTATTAAATTTGATCCAGTATTTATAACTATACATAAGAGACATAAGTGAACATTTCAACTCTTAACTTGTATTTTTGCTGCTCAGGTTTGTTTTCCTAATAAAAATTTAGCCATTACATCAAATATTGCATATAGCTTATTACATTTGAGATTCAGTTCAGGTACGAATTCTGCTTTAGTCGGTTGACATTGGTTGATTTATTGTCCGTGATTGTGTAATTTTGTCAGTTTTAAGCTGTGTTATAGTTTTAGCGTTGAACTTTGTTCATTAACTTGTAGCTGTGTTATAGTTATAGCGTTGAACTTTGTTCATTAACTTGTAGCTGTGTTATAGTTATAGCGTTGAACTTTGTTCATTAATTTGTAGCTGTGTTATAGTTATAGCGTTGAACTTTTGTTCATTAACTTGTAGCTGCCTAGGGAGGCATCATGGCACATCTGGCGAGACTTGCTGCTGGTAGGTGCAATAACTTATTACCTGCATAAAGCTATAGATAGAGATTGATAAAATATGCTTACATCCAGAAGAAGCGAATGATCTTCCACCCGATGCTTGCGCCCGCGAACTGCTGCTTGCTGCAAATAAATCAAGTTAAATTTGAAAATTTGTAAAGTACAAATTGTTTNTATGAAGCATCAAACAAACCTGGCATTCCTTTGTGTCCTGGGTTTCCTGGGGTACCTGGTGTTCCTGCATTACCGGGGAGACCTGGGCTTCCTGGTTGACCTGAAAGGATATTTTAAATATCGATATATAATCGGGTGAACATGATTTCTTCGTGTTATTATTATAAAGAAAAATCCTTTTCAAAAGATTAAATAGTCTTAAATCAATTTATGTTGTTTATGACCATTTGAGGGAATTTGTCACAGCAGACACATTACCAATATTGACGAAGTATCATTCTTATTTTTACCCATCTATAAAAATAAATGACAAGTTTAAAATCTATTCTATCATAAGTTTACTTAAGTTATATGTAACTTTTAGCACTATTATAACCTCACTATTTTCATCCCTACTTATCAATCATAATAATTATTTTTAATATTACCTGGTTCGCCTGGTTGTCCTGGTGGTCCTACAAAATAAAAATTAAGTTAACATATACATCGAACACTTTCATAGAATACAATCATCATGTAGGTTGAGATACTGTTTCGATTAAACAATTTTATATATGAAATAAATACTTAAATGAGGCAAAATTATAAAACAAATTTACATTCGATGGTACAAAACTCGGTTTAATAAAAATCAAAGCGACAGTAGATACTTCATACCGAGTTAAAACAGTCATATTGAATAACTGAAATTTTTAGTGTACTAGAAAAATTAATTTTAAATATTTCACAATTAAAAAAAAACATACCTGGTGGTCCAATTGGCCCTGGGGGTCCAACATTTCCTGGTGCTCCTGGGTTTCCTATTAAAATATTAATTTGATTCTGTCATATATTTATTATTTGTAAAGTATCACCATAGTTTTAATATTACGTGATTGTATATCTTAAAATGTGAAATAAAATAAATAGTGCAATTAAGCAACAACTTAACTAGAGGCTCGAGGATCTTGTACTGCTCGCCTGGATATATAGGAACTTTTTTACAATTCAAATAAGACAATTATCTAAAACATTCTGTTTAATTTTAAAACAGATAAATATTAATGTCTTGGGAAAATTTGATAATTTAAGGACAATACCTCCTAGTAATTGTCAGCAGCTTCAACCTTAGATTTAAAATGTAATCCACAATATTTGGAGAATTTTTGAAATCTTACCTTACCTCTTTCTCAATTAGTTTTTAAGTGTAAGACGAAATGTATTAACCTTAGGCCAACTGAAAATCAAATGGCAATGAACCCCATAAGAATTTGTTGGACAGGTTATATGGGAAGATTGATATAACCCTTGTCACGCTGAACATTTTTTCAAATTCAAACATAATTATTATATCAAATCATTTTCAAATGTATGAAAAAAGTATGAAACATACAAAAATGACAATAAAAGGGATATAAACTCTCGACAGGATTCAACTGACAACTACGATTTATCTACAATCGTTTTTGTAATATAAGATAAAATGTATGAAAATTAATAAAGATAAAGATAAAGGGGAAATTACTACTGCAACATATGTCGTTAAGCATCAACCATGAGGACATTTTTGCAATTGAACTAAACGTCTATGTCAAATCATTTTTCAAATATAAATTAATGACATAGGGAATAACCTAATAACTAAATTTTGACTAGTCAGTAACAGCTGTAAGGATTTATTGGACAACTTCAACGATGGCGATAAAAGAAGGCCTTGATATGATGGACGTTTTGCATTTAAGAATTGACTCATTTCTTATTTTTTTTTAAGTATATGGTAAAAGGTATAAAAATTATATTAAAATATGTAGGACGTAGATGGGCAGTGTTGTATCTTAAATCAACAATTCATTATTTTGGCTAAATTTCAGGCAAAATGCCGTGCCTCAAAATCAGTTCCTAAGTTAGGTATAGAGTTTAATAGTTTTCAAAATTTAAATAAATCTGAATAAATACAAAAATACCCTTTCATCAACTTACCTGCATTTCCTTGTGGTCCTGGTGATCCTGGCTGTCCATTGGGTCCTGGTGCTCCATGGCGTCCTAATGATAATAAGATAAATTAATAATTGTGTTTGCATTTCAAGTAATATTCATATTATTCGCTGAATAATTTTTTCATGTTTTTCTTATAGTAAATTTCATACATGAGATATACTTTTCATGTAACTTTATGTTAATGGTTTCTCAATGGTTTCTCCAATGAACAGAGGTTGTACCTGTAATGTGTAGAAATGTCTATATTGTATAGTTTTCGTACTGCTCGCTTACTTTAGAACATCAATTATTCGGGCATTCTCATGGATTAATTTTTAACATGATCTAAAGTGGAAAAGACCTTAATGCAGACCCTTTAAATTTCCAAATCATACTAACCTGGTGCTCCTGGTGGTCCTCGGGGTCCTGGTAGTCCTGGTGAAGAAATTCCCATTGGTCCTCTCAGTCCTGAAGTGAATACATGTATAAATCATATTCTAATATGATAGAATATAAAATATTCACAGCCTGACAATGAGGGTTATACATTGATATAGACTGTACGGAAGTAAAATAAAAACTTTGTATTTCTTTTCTCATTACAACTTATTTTTGTTTACATTAGACATTTACAGACAGAACATAATTTAAGCTTAAGGCTGTCCAATGTTTTAGCCAATCGGAGATTACATGTTGTCCATCAATGTATATATGGTCAAAATATGAATCATAATTACCTGGTGCTCCAGTTGGTCCTCTTGCTCCTGGGCGTCCTGAAAGTAGACATAATTCATTTTATATTCATAGTATGACTATTCATTTCTGTAAACTATTCTATTAGTCTGTCATATTCCCTAGTTAAGTGTACAATATTTTTTTGCATATGGTCTACAGAAGCAGGTTAAGTTGTTTTTGTTATTTTCACAATATTTTTTCTTGAAAAATTTCTGTGTAACTTGTTTTTTCCTGTAACAAAATAGATTGCAAACAACATTGTTTTTTATTTAAAGTTATCAACGTCAAATAAAATTCTACATTAGCAAATTAAAAAAAATGTGAGAAAAATGTGGCAAACATGATTTAGATACTCTTGAACTTGAAGAATTTTCTAAATTAAATAATACGTCATTGGGTGCATTTTTTTATTCTGATCATGTTCTTGATCAAAGATCATGATCTTGATAGTTACATTTTAAAAACCTGATCATGATCATGATCTGCAAATAAAACTATCATTGCTGGACTCATGATCATTTCTGATCACAGATGGCGGTCAAATGTTTATTTCTATAAGGGTAAGAAATTCTGCACATATTCAAGATATTTTTTCTTCATTTTACTAAAATAGGTAGATATTGAGTTTTTAAAGCTCTACAAAAGCATATTTGAATAAATATTATTGTCGTCTGCTTTTTTTTTGGTCATGATCTTAAAAATGTTCAAGTGTGATCAACAAAATGATCATGCTTGAAATGAACATGATCTTGATATATCATTTTGACAGAATTTTTTATCGTGTTCATGATCATAAAATGATAAAGATCATGATCAGAATAAAAAAAAATGCACCCTTTGTGTTATCTAACGATATGATTTTTAACTTTTTAGATAGACGTAAAACAAATCTTTAGACAATACATGATGCTTGGAAATGGTCAATAGATTATTACCTGACAATGAATCAAAAATCAGGTGATTTCTATGCCCGACTAGAATTTCGTTCGCATTATGCAACTTGTATTACGAAATATGCAAAATCGATGTGGCGTGTAAGGATATAAATTTTTTAACACTTTCATGTTTTTTTTTAAATAAATTTTCTTGCAATATGAAGTAACATTCGTAATGAGATTTTTCATATTGAAGGCTTATGAACACTTGTAAATTTAAACCACTAGCGTAAGATCCTTACCTGGTGTACCTGGTGCTCCTGGAAGTCCAATGTGTGTTGCATGTGCATGCGCATGAGCATGAGCACTGGCACCTAAAAGTACAAACATTTTATTTATTCAAAGATTTACAGGGAGACCCAGTAAGGAAAACTCATATAACAAACGACAGAATCAAGAAAACGCAACCCAACACAGAACATTTTTGGCAAGCCGTCATATTCCCGGTTTGGAAATATAAAATCCACAACTGCATCAAGTGAGAAACGATATTTCTTCACTAGAGATAGTTAAATTTTCAATTTTTAAACGCGAGGCTTGCCGAGCGTTTAAATATTTGAAAATTTAACTATCGAGAGTGTAGAAATGTCGTTTATCACGAGATACGGTTGTGGATTTTATTTCTCTAATGATTTCAAGGAGATTTTGGACAAAAAATGACCCCCCTTTTCTGACGGTCTGAAATAAATGTGTTCTTTTAGTGTAACGTCATTAGGCATGATCGCCTTTTTTCATGACGTCACAATGGCAAAGTCGGAAAACGGCAAACATAATTGACGTCATAATTGAATTTCATCCAATCTCTTGCCGAGAACAACATTCTCTCTAAAGAGGATTTCTCCCACTATCCAGGAAAGGTGAAAACAGGACATAAATTACAGAACGGGCATTTTATATATAAAATTGTGGGTTTAACCAAGTTTAATGATGCATCAATCTGTCGCTTATATCACAACCAACTATAGCTTCTGTGTGCCAAGATTGTGTTAAATGTCAAAGCCATGATATTGTCAAAACATTGCATTTTTTCACACAGGTGAAATGTTTTTGTCGTTCATTGTACAAGCCTTGTCACAATTTTCTGCAGTTATATAAATCAACTGTAGTTAAAAATCATAAAATAAACAAATAGAAAAAAAACGGATTTAAGTATTTTAGTACAGCAAGGTTCATTATCCATGCTCTTAATTCATAAATAATGGATAGTATAGATGTCGCGTACCTCGATAATAAACAAAAACTTCCGCTCAAACCGGTACTTGGGACCATCTTAACATCACTATGAGATATGAGCAATGTTCATTGTTGAAGGCCTTATGATGACTTTAAGATGAAGAACAACAATAAAAGTGTTGTTACATTGCTTTGTTTTACCATGCATTTGAAGATACATTGTCTAGTTTGAAATTACTCCATATATTTTATGGCAAATGTAGTAGAAAAAAATCTTAATTAACTTACTTGCACTTGAGCCGCCACCACTGCTAAAAGCACCTGCAATAAAAATAATATGACATGATCTCATAAAATTCAAATAACTTGTCATGTATCTAGAAATATTTGAAATAGTGATCAAATTCAATAGTAGGTATTCTCTGTTCAATATTTATTCTTTTCATTATCATTATTAAACCAAAGATAAGAGTATAAATTTGTTTTACTGGACATTTATTTTTATTTTTCACAAATCGCATCGTGAGTACAATATTTTTGAGTAACATTTATTCACATCTTAAAAATAGTAATGCCTAAAATCATGCAAGTAAATATAAATTTTATTAGAAAAATGTTTATCGTGTTCTCCATATTGAAAAAATACAAAACTATTCAGACATTTTAAAATATTGTATATTTTAAAAAATATTGTACTGTTCTGAATTCGGTTCATTATAAAATCCAAAAAAAATATTTGTTAAACTTTGATATGTATCTCATTGTTTTGTATTTGACAGTTCTATATCTATACTTACTGCCTGATCCTGATCCAGATGCTGATGCACCGCCTGAAATGTATAACTTGCTAGACAGTTACTCAACTTATCGTGCAAATTTCAAATGTTATAGGAACAATTCAAAATTTAACATTAAAGTAGAAATATAGTTGATATATTCTGCATGATATCGATACATTATCTCATAACCTGGAAATAAAACCGTAAGGCGTGTTGATTAGACATTAAACTGTTTAACAAAAAAAAACTTATTTTCAGAAATGGCTAAGATTATCTCAAAGATTTTTTCAAGATTTAAGCAAAAAAATATTTTCAAAAGGGCTCAAAGAATCTCATAGATTTTTCTAGATTTTTTGAAGAAGTTTCCTGCTATGTTTTAAAACTTTACATCTAAATTTTCATCCAATTCATTTTCTACATACATTAATGACACAAAAGTTTTCGTTCATTTTTAAACTCTGTTGTATAAAAAATTTTGTGATTTCACTCTCAATTTATTTAACTTTAAACTTACCACTGCCGCCTGAAATCATAAAAGATAACTTTATTTTAATAATATTGTAAGGAGCATTTAAAGCTATCGCAATAACAGTACCATAGTATATCAATTAAATAGAAATGTCTTACTACAGGCAACAAGAAAACAAGTTGTATACATGACATACTAGTAATATGTGATCTTAATCTCCAACTTTTGCCTTTGTTTTTATGGCATTGAGACCTAGTAAATGTTTGTTTTCAATAAAAGTAATTAGGAATAGATCCTTTAGAACAAACTAATAGTAAAGCACCTTGTAGTATTATCTTTTGATTTCATACCATAATTTCTTATAATAATAACAATGCATCGTTATCATTAACACATTTTTTCACAATATTTGCTGAGTTTGTCAATTCTTACCGTAGGGCAGTAGATATGCATGTGTATTTCACAATTTGAAATAATCTGCAACCACCAAGTAAAGTTGTCAACTTCCTTTATTAACTTACGCCTGCATTAGCTAAGAATGGTCTCATCATATTGGCCAACATTTAAAACTGAATTTCATTGAAAATGAAAATACTTTGTCGTATGACAAAAAATTTCTTCAAATTTTTAATCGCGTATTTTAACAGCTTTGTGAAGTATTTTAAGGCTTTATGCTTAATGTCAATTTGAATGATTAAACAGACTTGTAATATTTAAAGAGAAACCATGGCATGAATGACATGAAGACATACCTCCTGCTGCTGCGTTGGCATTTGCGTTAGAACCAGCGGAAGCTGAGCCTGATCCACTTGGCCAGAATATACCTCCTTGTCCACCAGAGGCCGACGCTCCTGCATTTGCTGAAATGTTAGAAGAAAAACTTTTTGATTGCTAAATTAATGTTTAGATTCAGGATGCCTACATTTGTGTCAACTGTCAGGATTTAAAAATGAATTTATTCAAATTGCAAAAGATTTCATTTTATTTATAATATAGTCAATAAACAAACAATATTCAAATATGTTTTAATTCATTTTTCAGAAAATCACTTACTCTTTTAAATGACTTTTTAAATGTAAATTAAGGATCAAATAAGAGTTAAAAATCATGTGGAATGCTTTTTTTCTGTTACAATACTTTGGTGAACTTTTTATGATTTCCTATATAAACCTCACTTTGTATGTGTATCGTTAAAAACTTCCTTATCAACAAAAAGAGAGAATAAAATTAAATTGTTTTGTTGAAAAATGCATAATCAGAAATACTTCAAAGAAAGCATTAAAGCATCACTAAAGACAATATCAACTGTAAATGCTTACAGCCGGAAGATGCAGATGAAATTCCACCACTTGATTGCGCTAGCGCGTTACTGCGGGCTGCAAACAAACCAAATTATGAATTGTTATAATTGTTGATGCCTGACAATTATTCAAATAAAAAATAGAAAATCATGTTTTTTAACTTACAATTATAAGCATGGGTAGAAAATAAAAACAAAATGTTAACCTTTTCAAAAACAAAGACCTGTAAGCAAGAGCTCTATATTATCTCTGTTTTTTTAATCTTTGTTTCTTTCTTTAAGACCATTTTTCTTGTCTATCAATTATGTAAAGAAAACATATATATGTACAAAAAGCTTATTTCTTCTTATTTAGAATAATGACAAAGATTTAATGTTAACATTTTACTGACTCCTATATTGATATAAACTTGATTTTCCTCAATAAGTAGTTTCAACAACTTATTTCTCATTGTTGTAGATTAATTTAAATGTTTTATGTTCTATTGCAGAAGTCGAAGCATTGCATATAGCGTATAAGATATATTAAAAAAATCAAAATATGTCACAGTAAGCTGAATCAAGCAAGTATCAATATTATTGATACGGTGTAACATTAACAGTTAGTGATAAATCAAACAACAAAGGCTTACAGTTTGAGGATGCAGAAGATAGGCCGCCTCCTGAAATCGCATTTGCACGACTGCTTGCTGCAAGATAAGACAATAATAATGAATACCTAATGAATTATGCTCAATTTTAAACTGTTTACGCATAAAGTACCTTTCTTTGTTATTAACTCAAACATGTTCATTTGTATGTATTTTTGGCTTCAAAGCTAGTTTTCTTTTTATTTATTCGAGCATGTTCAATTTAATGGATTAATCCATTTAGTTGGGGTTAATTTCAAATGTCTTAGAATAAAAAAGAGGAAAGCATAGAGAAGTATAGATTCTTGGTTTGCTGTTCAGCTGATTGAGTTACTAGTAATTGTTGTTGCTTTGTTTCAAAAGAAATGCAATTTAAAAGAGGCTGTTAGCAAGTAATATGAACAAGTCGTTCTTTTGCATTTCGTGCTTTTGTGATAGAGAGTGCATTTTCTAGTGTTTAATATAAATAAATTTTGCAATCATGATTTATTTTATTTATACTTAATACCCCAACCATTACCTTTTGCACGTGGAATGACAATATTTTGAAGGATGCACAATGACGCGTACAGTCAAATCCTTCTAAGATGTGTGATAGTTAAGTATAATTTCATGGAAACAGATATAAGTAGACTTCCTGGTTCTACATTTGTACTATGCATTTATAGAGACTTTTTCTCATATACATTTACTCCATATTCTTAAAGTGTTTATTTAACAACGAGAAGAAAAATATTTGTGTCAATTTAGCATGATTTAATACACCTTAGAAGTAAATTTGGCTATGTGCGTATGCATTTATCTTATTGAATGCTAAACGATATTGCATTGACGGAAAAAAACAATAAACTAAATATTGACGATGTCTTATTCAATTCTATATGATAAACTGCAATCAAGGCAACATTATGCTTACAGCCGGACGAAGCAAAAGAGTGTCCACCAAATCCAGACGATTGCGCACTTGAGTGACTATGTGCTGAAAACATAAAATATCATTCTATTTTTGGTTTTTAGTTTTGATGCACAGAGCAACCAACAAAAAAAATAGAAATGACTTTTTTAAAGAGGAAAATCATTTTATTTATCTATTTCATCTTTCTTCCTTTATAAATTTTTAGAAAAGGTATATTTAAAAAAAACACTAGCAAGACATCCACTACGTTTAAATAAATAGAAGATACCCCTGAGATATTTCGTACAATTTACTCTGTCCTGGATTGATTTTGATAAGTGTGGATAAAAAGGCGGCTATCTGGAGCTTTTTTAACCTTAAAAAGCTTGTTAGTAATTTATTTTCAGTTTTTTTTATTTGTGAAATGAGACGTTTAAGGGTAGGTGTAAAAATGAATCCAAATTATCGTCTCTGAAACAACACAACTCATTATAATAAGCGCATTTGAGTGCAATTACAAAATCTGAAACCTTATTGTTTTCCAGCCAATTTCAAATAACATGACGATATGTTCCTACATCGTTAGCGATCTGAATAACTGCAGAAAAGGAAACTTATTTGAAAACAATAAAGCATATGCTTACATGAGGAGGAAGCTGAAGAATGTCCACCACTGGAATGCGCACGCGCACTGCTGCTTGCTACAAACAAACCATAATAGTATGTTTCAATATATCATCATATATTTTTTAAATTTGTTTGTTTGTTTTTTTTTATCCTATTTTCTAGGTATTTTCATAATGTCACTGCCTTTTTCTACCATATTTGTTACTTTTTCTCTGGTTTGATACTTGCAATAATCTTCCAGCATACTCTGATTTTGGTCTTCCTGGTTTTTATCTAAGAACAAACAGTAACATTTGGCATTCTGTTGGTTTTGGTGTCCATTCTGGGATTTTGTTTAGGAATAAATTGTTAAAATGTTCTTGTTCATATTCAGTATATAGCTAGACCAAAGTTGGTCTCAATTTTCAATTGAATTTGGTTTAATTTTTTTGTTGACTTAAATTTAGTCATTTTGTAACATTTTCAGTTCAGATGTTTTCGACGCATCTTTAAAAACATTAACTGAGTATTAGATTTGATCCAGTATTTATAACTATAAATAAGTGACTTGCAGTGTAAGTGAACGTTTCATTTCAAATCTCAACTTGTATTTTTTGCTCAATTTTACTTTTTGTTGCCAAGGTTTGTTTTCCTTATAACAATTTAGCCATTACATCATATATCGCATATAGCTTAATACATTTGAGATTCAGTTCAGGTACGAATTCTGCTTTAGTCCATTGACATTGGTTGATTTATTGTCTGTGGTCGTGTAATTTTGTCAGTTTTCAGCTGTGTTATAGTTATAGCGTTAAACTTTTGTTCATTAACTTGTAGTTGCCTAGAGAGGCATCATGGCAAATCTGGCGTGACTTGCTGCTGGTAGGTGCAATAACTTGATACTTGCATTAAGCTATAGATAAAGATTGATAAAATATGCTTACATCCAGAAGAAGCGAATGATCTTCCACCCGATGCTTGCGCCCGCGAACTGCTGCTTGCTGCAAATAAATCAAGTTAAATTTGAAAATTTGTAAAGTACAAATTGTTTCTTTGAAAAAATGCTTTTTAGTTCTTGGCTAGTTTTATTGCTAATGTCAAGCAGAATAGCACATGGCTTACATTAAAATATGGGAAAAGAAGCTAAAAATGTTTTTTTTTCTTTCAGATTACGTATAACAGCCTTTCTATGATATAATAATTTACACATTCTCTAAATATATTCGTGTTTCATGATTCTGCGTTTTCTGAATATAATACTTACACCCAGCACTTGCAGATCCACCTGTAAAAAAAAATTAAACATCTTAAAATATTTTTATCACTTTTATCCTTATTTTATAGAATGTAATAAGTTATATGGATCTGCAATTGTTCCACATTATCACTAAGCTCTTCTCTTTAATATCAAAATACATTTTTATATAACTGAAACATATCAAACATATGTGTTTTGTGGATTTCTTGTTCTTCATTGGTGGATTCTGGCATGTGATTGTAATGTTCGGCCATTGTAAGTGTTTCCTGTTATCTTTTCTTCATTAATCTTTTTGCTAATTTGTTTTGTCTTTGTAATGCTGTCACAATTCGGTCAGATATAAATTGCTATGATTTGGAATCATTTATTTTATTTCCATTTTCCAGATGTTTGCTTCGTTATTTGTTTGCAAATATATTATATCAGATTATTACCTAAACGCGTAATTCTACTGAAACTCTCTGTCTCTAATGTTCTTATTTCTTAATTGACGTTTTTTATTTGTACCAATTCATGCACAGATGCCCCTTGATTAACAAAATAATAGTGTGCAATGTAAAATGATCTGTCCTATAGACCAATTTGTTCTCTTTCAGTTTTTAAACATCTTTGACTTCATGGTCTTCTAAACGTTTAGATTTTATCTGCACTGAAGAGACATAAATGTGCATATGCAGAATAAAAATTCACAGTGACTTCGGTATTTAGTTATTGTAAAAATTGAAATTATTCGATGAAGTTTGATTTTACAATGTTGTCAATAGTTCATTTCTTCAAAGAAAATGACTTTAGATTAATGTGGCAAAATATTATTATCTTATTTGGATAATACAAAGAAGCATGCAACGCCGCTAGCATAGCAAGGACAAAATGCATTACAATATTGATTTAATATGCTTTGTAAGCCAGCACAGGCTCATATCGTACGCTATATTGCACATTGAATGGTTGTTGAAATGCATCGCGCAACCCAAAATTGAAAACTTGAATTT
>MJUU01033276.1:0-61767 GCA_002080025.1 Modiolus philippinarum | reverse complement strand
GTGCTGCTGATGAGGAATAAATTTCCGAAATGGCCATACAGCTTATTAAAATTATTGCAGTTGGAGTAAACATATGTGTAATAGTCTCATGTTCATTTACTCCATATCCTTTCGTAAATACGGGAGTTTGTCTTTTATTGCAGTGTATAGTTTTTACAACAATTACCCGTGGTAGAGATGTATGCTCTTTACTTTTCTTAGATATGGTGTTTTTTTTACATAAGATAATATCTCATGTGTACACTTTGGTCAATAACTATTGTCTAAATTTATGTAAATTCTGAAACCGAAGGATTAACTCCCCCCATCGTAGTTTTGTCCTTAGCTATATTTGATATTACTGATTATTCGGATTCCGTTTGGTTTTATGCATTTTAAACATTTTTGAATTATGATTTTCCTTTGTTTAGGTTCTAGTGCTTCTGATGAGGAATAAACTTCCGAAATGGCCATACAGCTCATTAAAAGTCCTTAAAATGATTGCCGTTGGAGTTTACATATGTATTATGGTCTCATGTTCATTTACTCCATATCCTTTCGTTAAATATTCAAAAAAATTAACCTGTTGCTCTTTTTGTAAATTTATTTTACGTATTCTTATTCTATAAAATGAATTGGCAGACCGCGTAGTCTAAGATATCTTCCTTTGTCATTTGCATCATTTCTTTTTCTCCTTGGTACCAGTAAAGATATCATCAAAAGTAAACAGGGTGATTTCGATAATGTTTGTTCTAATTATCTATAATAAATTTAAAGTTATGACCTTAAGTACAGTTTGGAACGTAATCTTATGTTTTCACTCGTTTCATTTATATAATGCGCAAAATCTTTGCTAGCAATGCGCCAATATATATCGCAGAACTAATCATTTCAAATTTCTTTTGCAGCAATCTGTTGCATCGTCTGATTTTCAATTACTTCGAGCACAATGCGCTTACCAAACCAGCCGCCACCGCCGCTACCAAAGTGAAAGCCTGCAACACATATTTTGATAATTATTCTCTCTTATCTTTGCATTTCAAAAAGGTACAATAAATCTATTCATTCACCGTGAATACAATTTTGATATATTGATTTTTGCACTACATGAGTTCACTCACTTAAATGATCGTTAATTTTACATGTTCAAATTTTTTTGAAAATTTTTATTTCTTTAATTTTTTAAGAGCTGCAAAAGTATGGAGCGCATGTTTGCTACTTGAATTATTTTAATGCAAACTTCATTTTTGCTTTAAGCTCGCTATATAAATACTACTCTGCGCATTCTTAATTCAATCGCTTATGACAAAATCGACCGCCAATTAAGCTTTTTGTGCATTTCAAAGAATACATACCTGAACCACCCACTCCTATAACTTTATTGCCGCTGTAGGATGCTGTAAATTAAAAAAATATATATATATCATAAAAATGAGAGTAAATATTAGTTCATTAACAACCAATGAAGGGAGTGTTTTTCAGAGCTTGTTTGAATTTTTTGAATGAAATTAGAGCTTCTAAATTTTTAAAGAAAAACTGTTTCGAATGTTGAAAAACAAATTTATACGGTTAGCTACTACGATACAACGAAAACTTACAAGGAAACCTTCAGTGAAGATTTGTTATTATCGTTATAGTCGTTATTACGAAACATTGGCTTTAGCAAACCGAAGGAACAATTTAGCTTATATTTGATTTGTTGGTGAGAATTGATGAGCTTTGCATGTAATACTTGGTGACTCCAAGATGAAGAACAACAATAGAAGCGTTTTTCAATTGCTTTGTTTTGCCATGTTATTTTAGTGACTTTGTCTCATTTACTCTATAACCCTTCATTGCTTATTTATCAACTGATAAATTGGTGATAATATGGTTAAATTTGAAGGCGATAGAAGTATATATTACTTCCTTTGAAACAGAAAATTAAGATAAGAACTACAGTACAAATACATTGCATAGAACCCAACTACAGATTGCATTATTGACATTTGATTTGAATTAACCTGAAGTTTGCATCACATTATGTACAAACTGTAAATGCGATAAAATGGATAACTTACCATAGACGATGTCTACCGGTTCATTTTGTACAATAATATTTTGATTCAGATTTGCGCACTCCGTTAGTTTCATACATTTGAAGTCATTGCAATATTTTCCAAGAACGCCCCCCCGCCTTTCCCATAATTTCATTTAATTATCTTGAAGAGCATTCTGACAGAATTTAATTGAATCTTTTTATTTTGACGCAATCATTTAAGGAGCACATTGATATTGTTAAACATATGACAAATTCAGAGGAGTTCGTTTACCGCATTAGCATGAAACAACTGTGATGACCGAGGATGTCAATTACAGGCGAAATTCACATGACAACCACACCAAAATTAACGTAAACAAGGGGGCAATCGATCTTGGTTTTGGCACTAGCAAAACTGAACATACTTTTCAGTGAAGCAAACTGTCCTTTATAAATTACAAATAGAAATTTCGAAATTCTTCTATCATTTTACGAAAACTCTTATTTTAGTTATTCAATTATAGGCCAGACCTCCTTTCCGCCCATAATGTTTTAAACACAATTTTCAAATCTTTCCAGCATCTTAATTTCATATATCTGGCACTTAACCTCTAATTCAGGTCCGGAGTGCCCAAAGAGAACCATCGATTGATTGATTGATATGGGGTTTAACGTAACTTTCAGCGGTATTTCAGCGATCTCATGACGGTATCATGACGGTCAGTTTTAGTGGAGGAGGAAGCCGGAGTGCCCAGAAAGAACCATCGACCTTGTCACTTACGATTGTAAGTCGAGTGCCACCTTCTTTGTAATGTACAAAGTGGGACGCGAACTAACACCGCAGTGGTGATGGATTACAGTGGTTGTATTGGTAGTAGAACTAACTTAACCACTCGGCCGACCAGGTCCCCTTTTCTAAAGGAAAAAAAAATTAATTTACCAATGATTCATGTTTTAAGTTTTTTAACATTTCGATTTATATTTTTTTCCATCGCATAAATTCATCAGGAATTTTTTTTCGAGAAACATGGGCAATGTTGAAGTTATGGAAATAGTTTCTGTATATATGATATGGATAGAGAATGAATAAAAGGCTGTTAAAACTTATGTTAAAACATTAGTGTAACAGAACTTACAATCAGCAACCGGAACATATCCTGAAAAAATTTTAAAAAAAGTTTGATTGCTTTTAGATTAATTTTATTTATTATACAAACCTAGATTATTTTTATTTAAAAAAGTATTTTTTGTTAATCAGTTTGAAATGATAATAGACTCAGGCGTTATTTACATTAAAAGCAACAATACAAATACTCAAGTAATGTCTATTGACTATATGTCTACTGAATTTTTTCTTTAATTATTCTGACAAATCCCATTTGCTTTCTTATGAAATTATACTTTCGGCGACTGCATGCAGTTTAAATAATTAAACAAATGTAAATTGAAAAAGACAAATGATAATAAATGTATGAAAAGATGGCAATTTTCTGTAATATTCTTCACTTTTCTAGATAGAAATATTTTGGCAATAGAAATATCAATACGAGTGAGAAAAAAGCCCATTATTTTATTTATTTTTTTTTTTGACAATTTAAATGAAATTTTCGAAAATGTTGCAAATCAATAAATCTTTGTTTGAAATTTTGTAGATTCTTAGCATACTGTATGAATTTAACTCTAAATTGGAAAACGAATACATAAATTACAAAGGATGAGGAATAAATAAATTACAAATAAAAATGGCAATATTGACACAAAAAATTGAGACAATAGAGTGGAAAAAACATGGTACAGCTACAAATAATTAAATCATTCCATCTAAACTGATAATGAAAAAAACAGTTATCCTACCTGCGAAACATGTACTGGCCACAGCCACCACAACAACGGCTGCAAGAGATATCCTGACCATGTTTCCACTGACAAGTGAAGGCCTTGTACACTGGAGCCTGCCTGTCTCTTATATATATCTGGTCCGCTAAAACCTTCTGATTAATTTGCATTGATTGACTGCGTCACACCTTAATAGTCTGTGAAGGTCCTATTGGGTTGTCATGGTGACAAAGCATTTCAATTTGGTATTGAAAAATTTTCCCCCTTTCTCTGCTAACTGACTTTTTAACTAACATTCAAAAACTTAAATTTGATACCAAAAACTAATTTTAAAATTGTCTTTTAAACCATCATTATCAAGCGACCCCAATTGATACCTTCACATTAAAGATAGCTTTTTCCGCAGCAACAGTTGGAGACAAAAAATAAGTATAATTTATGCATATTTAGCACTTAAGCCTATATTCAATGTTTGAAAGGTTTTGACCTTATTTATAATTGTTCACTTGTCTGAAAAGAATTATTATTGGACTAATACAATGGGTAATAATCAAACATAATGACTCTAAATTCCATTGATCAGCTTGTTTAAAAATCAATGCAGCGTCAAATTTAAAAATATCAAAGAAAAGTGCTGCATTCCAACGGCAAATGCTGACTGCAGAACATTCTATTAGTGCCCACTGAATATTGTTCAAGATGTTAGCTTTCTTTTGACGTACATGTATGTGCTTGAAGACACTACATGTGCCATTGATAAAACAGATGATTCTCTCTCAAACACGTAAAGTGACAGTTAAGCATTATCAAGTGTCGTATCACAAGTCACAAAGAAGAGAAATGAAGAATTTAGGTTTTTATTCAATGGCCAGTGGTTTTCTCGTTGTGCAAACGATATAAATAATTGTTTTAACAATATTTTTTTTGAATTTGATTGTTTTGCAAGTTTGACGATCTATCGCTTCGAGAAAAAAAAAAGAATTTCACAGGTTTGTAGATATCACAGTTGAAAAGTGAAGTTTGTAAAAGTATGTGGTACATGTTTCCGATAAATTAAAATGTAAAAATCTACGGGTTCTTTGCGTCAGTTTTTGAGGCTTAAAAAATCAGCAACCGACTCTGTCCAAGCAATAAATCCTTTACAGACATGTTTTACTTGTTTTTTATATTTCAATCTGAATTTTGTCTTTCTAGCACCCTGCTCAAAGTGACACCAGTAAATATTTGTAAGTAATACACTTACATAAGTTATGATACAACAGCACAGACTTTGTCAAGATATCTAATACCCTCGACCTTCTTTAAGATTTGCAAGTTGGTACTTAATTCAATAAATACATTTTTTTTACTTTGACTACTTATGTTTCATGATAGTAAAACGTCAGAAAGCCAGAGGCAAAAGGAGCTTGTAAGGAATAAATAACGTAATACGACTTAAACCAGCTACGTCAGCTATGGGCATATAAAAAACAACGTTAGATACTTCACATTTTTCATATGTTCATTATTGGGTAACAGGAAAGAGAATTGGTATATCTAGGTAAAACTCAATCGCTTTTCCCTACCACTGGTTTTCGCTGGTGCGGGTACAAAGTCCAGCTACTTCGGGGGGTGGGGGTTCTACTCCGAGTTCCGTTCGCTGTTTACGTTTGCCTGTTGTCTTTTATTTGTGTTTTTATTTTGCAGTGTTCTTGTTATTATTATCTTAGGTCATCCTATGTCTTTCTTGTCATCTTTTTCTTCTTAAGGATGTATTCTCTTGAGAGGTCAAAATTTTCCTGCATCAAGTTTTTCTCGGAACCTGTATTTTTAAAAAGCGGAGACCATGAAAAAATCATTTTTGAAGAGAAATCAATATGTCCGTGTACACATTTTTGTGCTATCATCAGTTGAAAACCCCTATTTTTGGTGGTTTTGTGCAAATTTCATCAAATTTGGCTTATTTTGAGGTCATTTTAGGCAAAAATATTGATTTCTACCATCAAGTTTTTTTGTCAAAGTTTCCAGAATGTAAGATGTAGTTAATCTGAAGAAATATCACTTATAAAAAGCATAGGTCCGTGTTGATATAGCAAAGTTTGTACCAAAATGTTGCTTTTTGGGGTCAAATTCAAGACATCGTAAAATCTGTAAAATTTAAGATTTTTCACATTTTCCATCAATTTAACTATCAAAACACACAATTTTCTGTTTTAAATAGTTGGACAATAATATTTTTAAGACTTAAGAAAAGAAATCATATGAATAAGATGCATACTTTTCTTGTAAATAATTTCCATTACCCCTACCCCAAAATACGCTCAATTCTGACTGAGATCAATGGTCAATTTCGGTCAAAAATTAGAATTTTTCATTTCTCGAAAATTACTGGTTGTAGGTACATAATTTTTTGACACCATTTGGGAATATCATTATATAATATAAATCAATAAAAAAAAATCACTCATAGAGCAAGTGTAAAGAATTATTCATAAACGAGATTTCATCGAGACTGAATTATTCATAAACGAGATTTCATCGAGACTGAAACCTCAGGAGAATACATCCTTAAAATACAATTGATAAATAAATATAAAAGTATACAGTAAAGATAAACTAAGATCAAGATATCAAGTATGCCCAAATATTTTTCACATTTTCTGTGTAGCATTATTAACAGATTATAATACATGTTCTTTATGTGAGTCTCTTACAATAATTCTCCTTAGAAATGAACCTATTACACGGCATCTATAAATATGTATTAAATGATACTTAAAAACACATTAGAACAGCTTGCTTAACAAGACTGATAATAAACGATTTCAAGACCCAAGTGTTTAACTCAGTCCAACATTGTTACTAAAAACTTTTTTGGTTTTATTTTTATATATTCATGGGTAGATAAACAAATTATCAGAAGAATTCAGTATCGCTAACATCCCAGTGGGTATCTATTTCATCACTTTAAAACTAGGTTTTTAAAGATTTGTTTAAATATTTTTCCACTGACTCTTTTTAGATTACCTGTGAGCTCATTTATTTAATTTGTTCTACAAATTTTCACCTAATATCGAATGCACGACAGAAGGAGAGAAAGGCAAGTCATATAAAATTTCCAGCTAATCTATTACATTACAACTCTCACATTTACTTTGACGTAAAATCATACTGCAAACTAGCCATGATAGGATATAGAGTAAATGTATATGATAACCAGTCTACCAATACATAGTAAAACAAAGCAACGGAACAGCGCTAATAGCGTATAATACATGCTGTAGCAACCGTTCATGAAACGCAAAAATGATCAACCCTGTTGTCTACTAATGATTAATCGCGCTATTCTGATACAATCTGTTGCATACAGTATCGAAGCATTGCCTTTCAAAATGTCTGCAATCGAATGACATTTTACAGAATGTGGTCTAGCGAGTTTGGAACTCATTTGTAGTCGATAGGTTTTAAAACTGGCAATTAACGCCACAAAAACAGAAGAAAGACGGGAGTATTCAAAGTTTACAAAAATTTACAAATATAAGTAGTAATTGTCAAAATCTTTTCGACATTTGACGACATTTTCAAAATATCAACCGTTGCCATTGAGCAGACACAAAGCAGGAAAATCGAAAAACTATGAAAAAGGAAATGGGGTAAATGTCAAGGAGACAACATCACATGTCCCGGTTAAAACGACCCAAAACAAAGCATCTTCATACGGTCTGCAACACATTGAGGAACCTCGGACCATATAGCAAACCCTTCATGGCCCAAGAAGTAAAAAAGTGAATAAATCAATTTAAATAATCCACATCCAATAACCCGAATATGAGGAAACTAAAATGTTATAAGAAAACAAGTACTAGCCAATGACCAACACATTCATTACTTGGGACAGGCGCAAAATTGCGGTGGGGTTAAACTCGTTTTCTTGGACCCAAATGTTCCCCTATGTGTGGTGAATGGCTAAAAAAATCACAAAAACGACTCACAGTTAAAAACAAACTAGGAAAAAGTCCCACTCCTTTACATTGTTGTACATAAAACATGAAGATGATACACATGGGTACTTTATTGACAAATGCTCAAAGTTGCTGACAGCTAGTTAAGGACATTTTTTCCGTTGACTATCATATCAATCCTACTTACATATGAAACTTTAATTGAAATACTTCTTAATTGATTTCGTATAACAAAACCATCAATAATGAAAGAAGAACATGATATTTTGCAATGCCAAATACTGCAAATAGGAAAAATAGTTTTAATTTCGTTGCAGTATAAAGCATTAAGAGGCTGATCAATATTTTTGCCAATAAAAAGACAGAAGATTTACAACTTGATTTGTGTCTCCTGCAGTGTGGAGTCCGTTAAAAGATTCTCCGTGCGAGAGATGTATGCTCTCTTTATATTTCAGTTATAATGTACATGTACTTGTTCCTGAGATAATTTCACATATGGATATACTATTCATACTTTCAAATTTCGGCATTTATTTTTGTAATTTTGAAATATAAGTCTGACCACCTGTTTAAAGTGCCCACATCTCACTATTTTATAATGCCACGTTTTCTTACAATCGACTCAATGAGTGTCCTGTGTTTGTGTACATGTTGTTATCGTCCACTGAATACTAGCGCTTTTGTCGGGCAACAGATGGCAGTGATTTTTAGAGTACTTTGCCAGTTGAATTAATGTTTGTTGACAATCCCTCATCCATGACCAGAAAAGACATAGACATAGCGTTGTTCGACAATTAGCAAAGAATTCCGCCCAAACCGGTGCTAGGGACTGTTTTGAACTTACTATGAGGTATGAGCAAAGCTCATTGATGAAAGCCTCATGTTGACTTCAAGATGAAGATCAACAATAAAAGGGTTGTTATTTTGCTTGTTTTTTACCATGTATTTGTAGAGACTTTGTCTCGTGTACATTTACTCCATATCCTTTCATTCACCATTAACGACTATGCTATATTGATATCCTTTATGAACGAGTTTTTTCAATGGATCAAAAAGTTTGCAAGGACAATTTTTGAATTTATACGCTTTGTAAATTATATTTCTTAGAAGCGTGGATGTGAAACGCCTTGTTGTATAAGAGTCATGAACCAAATTTCCTTAATAAGTCAATGTATCTACAATGAATATAGAAAATGTTTTTATCCTTTCTTTTTCTTAGCAGCAATATACCCACCTCTCAAGCCTATGGTACTAGTATATACATGTCACAGTTGATTCGTTACTGTTGAGCGTGTAGTTTGTACAGTGATTTTTTAACAGAGCAAAACCACTGTCCCAAAAGCTGCTTAGTCAAGGATTTGTTCAACCTATTTTAATTTCATCCCTCAAGAAATTTTATGCCCGTCAGCATAAAATCACTGACAGATATGACGTGTCAGTGCCCCTAATGCTAGATTCAAGTCTTTTCGGATTTGACGTTTTCCTAGATTGACTTACTTACAGTGTGACGGGTGCTGTTAACAGAGCAGGACATTTCGTACCCTTCCAGAGCACCTGATGTAACTCTCAATGTCTGGCGTCATTGTTTTCTTTGTTCTCGTTTTGGCCATGCCTTTGGACTTCGATTTTTGTAAATTTCACTCCTTTGTTCCTTCGGTATTCTACTGCCGTTGTTTCACTAGAGTTCACGCTGTGAGTGTCTTTGTTTTGAATCTTGTGATTTCTACCTCTGTGCTTTCTATCTGTCTAACGGTCATTGTTTTCTGTGTCCTTGTTTCTACCATGTCTTTGGACTCCGATTTCTTTGTTCCTTCGGTATTCTACTGTCGTTGTTTTATGAAATCTGAACCCTTGTTGCACAAGTTTTTCAGTTGGTAAAGATTTCGGTCGATGAAGTAAAAAACAGCACTACATACTCTTGCATATCGGATAAGTTCTAAAATGAAAACCCCGTAAGAAAGGGCTAACGGAACATCGCCGTCGAGATGGGGAAATTAATCAGAGGGAAAGAGAAAAGGTTTACTTTCCTTTATTTATTGATATATCAAGGTCAACAAAAGGAGTATGATCGCTGCTAGTATTGGATTTATTTTAAATGATTTCGGCATGATCGATTTCATCTGTAAATTCTGAAAATGTATGATTATTTAAAGCCAAAATATCGACCATTTCTATATGTACTGTAAAATCACATATCACATAAATGCTGTGAAGAAGGGTCTTTTTGAATTTTGACCATATATTGTGACTCGTAGCAACAAATAATAAATTTGCCATAAGAGGTGCGCAGTTGGTACCCATAGAAAAACCAATTTTTGTGCCGATGGACTGTATCACCGAAACGAACAAAAAATATAATCAAGCATATCATTTAATGCTTTAATCATATCCTGACAAGTCTAGTTGGTATATTTGTCATGTTTGTCGTCACTGAAAAACATATTAATGGTATTGCAACAATTTTTAGTACAACTGATTTTTTGAAGTACCATTTGATCAAATACGAAAATTGCTGTTTCATAAGAGTATGTGTAAATGTTATAAAAAGGTTATAGAAATAATAGCTATCGAATGAGGTGTATGCTTCATTAACAGATCGAAGTCTTTCCAAAACTTCTACTGAATTTTTATCATTCAAAAAGTAGTTAATTCTACTGTATTCATAATATTTTTTGCTGAAATTGATGACTATATGTTTATGGTAGTAAGCGCACTGGTCAACAAAACAGATATGTATGTAGTTGGACACTTATTTGATGCCGTCGTAAAAAGAAATTTAAAATATGTTTGTGAAGTTTAGTAAGCCTCTTATTAGAAGAAACGCTTTTATAGTTAGAAGTTGCTTTAGTTCAGCTGTAGCTTTTATATGATCATCAATTATTTGTGTTTCTGTTGACGTGGTAGCTCGGAATTGACTTGAATTAAACAATTCATTCCGAGGCACCTTGATGTAATATTTACGTCAACAAGGATCACATTATTGGCTGCTTTTTCTGCCGGAATATACTCTTTTTCCAAATCCTTTAACTTATGTTTAATTTTTGAAATCGCAGGAAAATAATGCGTTTCAAAATGATTTGTACGGATATTGATATCTTCCCATCATTTGTTAATGAAAGCGTGTAAGAATTTTTTATCCGCATTTTCTCTTTACACCACTTTTTAAAGAATGATATGACGGCTTTTTCAATGACTTCACGGCAGTCCTTTCAAATGATTTTTGAAGGAGGACGATATTTGAGTCCTTTTCCAAGAAAAAGTTTCAATTCTCGGTCCCGGATGATTGACTTTTTTATGAATAAAAATTGATAAATGGCTGAAGATGGCAAAAAGGTATAAACATTGCAAAATACAAGCACGGACAAAAATTGAAAAATTCTTACATTTGATTCTTTGTGACTTATATATTTGCATCTGAACACTGTACGGTGACCCCTTGATGCTTTGCTTTGGGTCGTTTTAACCTGGAGATGGGATGTTGTCTCCTTGACATTTACCCCATTTCCTTTCTTTTTCATATCACTTGTCATTTAATTCTTGTTCTTCTTCCCTTTCATCATATCTCCGAGATAAGTCACTCGAACATACAAGATTCAAATATTCCATCATGTCTTGGAAGTTTCACATTATCCACGGTTGCCATCGAGACGGTAAAGTATTTGAAATTGCATGGAACCTCATACTTAATTTTTTATTAACTATAGTTTAATATAAATTGCGATGTTTTTCATAGAGGTATAGAAAGGCAGGAAAATAAACAGCGCTTCACATTGGAGGAAAATTTATATTGATGTTTTCTGGAACAATAACAAATGTTTTTAATTTTTGAAAAATTTTATCAGCAAAAATATATATTACAAATATATGCAATTTGGTTAGTACATGTATATAAAAAGCCAACATTCCTACGTGTCGTTAAATTGGAATTTGTTTCAAGGTTATGCATTAAGAGACTTAAACAATATCCTACATCAAATATAGTTTAGTAAAATTTTCAGGGCATAACTGCTGATCATATCGCTGAACTAAAAACAGACCTATTCATGGAGTTCGCACAGCGCAATTTATATATTTAGTTTGACTAAAGTTTGTTTCTTCGTTCAGAAGATCTTTGTTAAATACTTACAAATTTAGAGAAAAAAAAACAATTCAATTAACTGCACAACCACTTTTAGTTATGATTAGAATTGGCCGGTATAGTGGTAAAGAAATTGTTTTCTAAGCTTGAATGCTCAATGCAAATTTTGATACGAAGGCGTTGATGGGAAAGCCACAATCTTTCAAATTTTAAATCATTTGGGGCCACTGAACAAAAAATATAACTTTGTTAAGTTTGTTGTATACAGCTTACATAACACATTTGATTTGGTTGTGTTCATACGTAATAACACAACAACTATTAAGGGAAGAGCAGTCTGAATCACTGACGGACGGCAGATAATTTCACATACTTTTCACTTAATTTGGAGTAGTATAGAGAATTAATGGGTTATACTTTCGAATAAAACATTTGGTATTATAGTTGCAGTGTCATCTTCAAAATATTGAGGGCTTATTGTAGGCATTTATGTCAATAGATGTGCAATCTTGAAATTTGTATTTAAAGATATTGATTACATATAAAAGAAATTAAGGAATTGATTTTGGCATTGTGGTCAGACCAATTTTTCAAAAGCCAAAGTTTCAATCTGTACCTTTATGTGTGTAGAATGGTAAATATGGTTAAGATTTAAATGATGTTTCATTTCTTTTTCATAAGAAAATTCACAATTAATTCCCAGGTACATTTCATTGCAGCACAACACTGGTTTTATATGATACGATATGTAAACATTGACAACCGTTTAAGAACCATATCTCATACATGATTTCAAGATTTTTCAAAATTTTATTTAACAAAACAAACCCCATAACCTCATTTGGAGGTACTTTTAATCAACAGCAAGTTGGTATACCTATGGGCACCAATTGTTCTCCTCTATTTACGTTATATTCCTGCAATACTGAATATCTTCAGAGACTCTTAAATTTATGAAAAACATTATATATCCTTTAATTTAACTTGGTTTATTGATAATGTTCCTACCATTAATAGAGAACCTCTTTCTAAATGGATCCCATTAATATATCATCCAGAACTAGAACAAGGAAACGACAGAAACCAATATATCTAAAGCTTTTGGACTTATTTCTCGAATTTGGGGAAAATGATCATCTCAGTACTACAAATTTATGACAAAAAGACGATTTAAATTTAAAATTATCAATTTCCCAAATATTGACAGTAATATTCCACATCCTCCTGCTTTTGGAGTGTATGTTTCAAATTTGATTCGTTACGCGAGAGCCAGTACAAATTATACAGACTTTCTCATTACACATTGTTATCCTTATGACCGCCTTATTAATCAACACTTCAAAAGATCCCTCATCACACGATCTTTAAAACAGTTCTATAATAGATATCAGTCGTCATACTAGCCTTTAGTATAATCGAATATGTCTTATTTCAATAAAATTTGTTTTTAAGTTAGAGAGATCTTGGTTGAAACTTCAAAGTTTAGATACAATTTCATGTTTCTATGAGTTTAATTCCACAACCACTCGTAACTCTGAACAAAAAGTTTGTCAGTCTGTCCCTAGAAAGTGTTTGATTCATATTCCCCGTTTCCCTTCTTCATTGCAGCACATATTCATTTGAAGTTTCGGTTCGAACATCGATTCAATATTCATTTTACCTAATACTGGGATACTTTTTTTTTTACCGTCAACAAACTTTCAATAGCAATTTTTATTGAGTTGCCACCGGGCACTACTGTAATGAAAGGAAAGGTTTGGAGCGCTATAACACTGGTTTAACTTACTATTTCTTTTGAAATTCCTGTACCAAGTCAGGATTATTACGGTGGACAATTTTTCCGGGTGTTTACACCTGCATTGTCAGTTTGTCTCTTTGAATTGGCTCTTGGTAACCCTGTTATTATTTTTTGATGTTATTTTGACTGCCAGTGCCCGTATTTCATTTTACTATGCCAATTTTTCTGATAATCGATTTCATAAGTAGCTTGTGTCTGTCTATTTGTTTTAATTTTTCACCAGCTTTGGACACCAGTGGTTTTGTGCGGCAACGCAAGGAAGTGGTTGTGATACCACTTTGCTATTTAACTTAATGCTTGTTGACGACCCCGCATCAACGACTTCGATGAAACAAGGATGTAGCAGTGTTCGACAATTAGCAATGAATTTCGTTTAAACCGGTGCCATGGGCCGTCTTGAACTCACCATGAGGTAAGAGCAAAGCTCATTGCTGAAGGCCTCTTGGTGACATCAAGATGAAGAACAACAATAAAATCGTAGTTCCATCGCTTGGTTATACAATGTATCATGTGTATTTACTTCATATCCTTTCATTATTTCGACCAAGGGCCAAGTGACACCGGTGATGTATTTGTAAACTGCAAGTATATATGATACCATAAGCCGTCTATCAACCAGTCAGTCTGTCCAGATACTCACTTCACATTAAGTTAGTAATCTGTATTCTTTAAATTTAAATCCAGTCAATTTTTGGATCAGTGGTCCAAGTTGCTCTTCTGGTATGACAATCGAAAGCTTCAAAATTTAAAGGATTTTGGGTTAACATTCAATAAGCTCAGAACAAAATTTTCAGTCACTCTTCATACTCGGAAGGTACTTTATTTACTGCTAATTTCTGGCAATTCTTTCCGGAGTTACGAGTAGTTATGGAGTAAAACTAATACATGTAGTAACTTGAAATTGTATCCACAATTTGAAGTTTCAAACAAGATATTTCTAACGAAATAACAAATTTTATTCAACCAAGACATGTTCGATTATACTCAGGACTAGTTCCATTTTGAGTTCACCTATGGCTTCCACTGAAAAAGTAGCTGAAAACGCATCATTAATATGTTTGATTAGTAATGCTATAATATTCCCCTGTGGAGGACAAAAAATAAGCAAAATATGATAACTGAATCATTATGTTTATACATATTTCTGTAACGAACTCCTTTGGATGGACATTAGTAATACTAAGCCTATTGAATAAATATTGAAATGATAAGAAGTAAAGGCACATTAAAAAAGTATCCATAAATACAATGTAAAAATGAAACACAGCTTATAATGTTGTTCTTCATCTTAAAGTCACCATGAGACCTTTAAAAAAGGTCTACTCATACATCAAGACAGCTCTAAAACCGGTTTGATGCAAAATTGCAAAATGTCTTACTCTCTTCTTGGTGGAACCGAAAAGTTAGTCTCTATCTAATAAAACCAAACATTTGAGTAATAATTCGCTTGTCAAATACGACCATTGCACAAACGTTTTCTTGATAATGTATAATTTTACATTATCAATAAAGGATCATTTCATACACACGATTACATTTTACATGGTCAATTTGACAGAGCTGTCTTCATTCCATGTGAATGAATTTACTGAATAATTCTTTTACCTGAGTGACCTACCATGAATAAATAGTATCATGTTGCCTACTTCATTGGCTAAGATATCATTTGTCTCATTCGTAAAGCAATATGCTTGTAATAGGATATGGAATTCTTTTCCAGACAATATACAATTATAAAAGAACATAAAATTTGTCAACTTGAGTGAGGTTGTTTTCCCGATGGCTTTAGTCAAAGAGAGAAATAACTTCTAAGGGTTGACTGCATATTTTCCCTCCAGTTTTGCTTTGTTGTTATTTATTGCATAAGGGTTACTACAAAAGAACCGAACAGAATTTTCAGGGGCCAAAATCCAAGGGGCCAAAGAAAAATTTTCAACATAATATTACGTGTATTTTATAAACGGTGTTCTGTTGACAAATAAAATGAAAAAGATTACAGGAATCATAACAATGACCGAAAAACACAGCGACATGCCACAATGTGCCAAGAAACGTCTCACGACAAAAAACAACAATAAAAGGCAAAAGACAAACGTAAACAACGATAGGAACTGCACTTGCACTAGCAAAAGCCAGTGGAAGGGGTTAAACTGGTTTATGGGTTCTCAAATCCTGCGCTTCTCTGTTCCGTTTCCCTATTATATAATCAACATACAAATCAATCTATAAACAGGTAGTTTCTAACTCCATGACCACAATCATGAAAAGGACAAAATGTAATTTTGAAACATGGGTTAAGTACTCGCCACTGAACTGTTAGCTAGCTCCAGGAGCTTAGTCTGCTGGGATAAGTTCTTCAGGAATAATAAATCGGGCTAAAAATACCTAAGCATAGAATACTGGGGAGTTTTGAGCTCAAATGACCAATAAGTAGTACAACACAGAAGCAAGTGAAGCTGAAGACAAAATAGTGCAATGACTTCTTCAAAAATGCAATTCAGTTTTTCCTTTAAAAATCCTTTTTTCGAAAGGCTTAGATGTATTAGTTAAACGGAACTCTAATATTAAGCAATATCAGAATAAATTTTAAAAAGAAGTTCAATACGGGACTTTTGAGCAAAGCGTAATTTATATTTAATTAATTTGTAGCACTTCAGGTTAACTGTTATTCTTTAATTAAAATTTAGTTAAAAAATTGTCATGTAGGGATCCATTTTTCTTTAATTTCTAGCAAATTAAACCAACGCCTGTGATAAATATAGTTTCTACAACGAGAACTAAGTCGAGTTAAATAAATTTTGCAAATGTTTGAAAACGAGGCTTGACGAGGTTGTAAACATTTAAAAATTTATTTAACAAGATGTGAGAAATTTCATAATCAACGTGTTTACGTTATAGAAAATGTTTCTGTAATGAAATAAGGTAAAACACCGAGGATTATGTTCCGAATATATTTGGCGGGAGATTCCACACGAGTTGTTCTCTCACTAGAGACGAGAAATATTTTTATAACATCGGTCAAGCGTTGGTTAAATATGCTGGAAGTTAGAGAAAAAATTTTTATATAGAGGACGGTGAAAGATTGAAATTTCTCAGTGAAATAAAAGTGATAATTAACTGTGAAGTTATTTTCCATAATTTCACTCTAGGAAGTTACGTCACAATAGACGTCATCAACGTTGTTGTTAGGTGAACGTCTCAGCGGATTAACATGAAAAACGAAGTTCATGAAAAGAATCTTAAATTAAACCATTAAATATGCAAGAACTGATTTATATACTGAGGAAGTACTTTTATTCGTTGACATCAATTTTCGTGGTTTTCATAAATATCCCCATTCGCGGGTACTTAAATTCGTGGTTTCAAATTCCATACATTTAAACTTAATGGGAATAATGCATTTCGTTGGAAACTTAATTTCGTGGATTAAGCTACCCACGAAATCCACGAAAATTGGAACCCAACGAACAATAGTACCTTCGCAGTAATCAAAACAATAGATTCTGATTATCAAAAATATCCAACTCATGATCGAAAAAACGCTGTACTTCAATCATGCACTACGCGCATTCGTGAATTACTGCGTTGTTCGGTCATTCTCGGATTAATTATAGTATAATTCTCGTCTCTAGTGAGAGAACAACTCGAGTGAAATTTCCCGCAAAATCTATTCGGAACATCATCCGCGGTGTTTCACATTTTGTCATTAGAGAAATATTTTCTACAACTTAAGGTAGATGGGTACTCCAAATTTTTTTCCATAGATTTTTTAAATTTTTACAGGAAAGTTTCTTTATTATATAAGCATTGAAATAAAAAAAATAGAAAAAGGGGCCACCGTGCTTGTTTTTAAAATAACTGATATCAAAATAATCAAATATTTCTAATGAATATATAAGGAAAAACAGGTATATTTTTGATTACTTTAAAACTATTCCATAGATATTTGTCTACTTTACTCATGTGTTAGCCCTTTACACATACTATCAAAAAATATAAAGAAAAATGGGGGTCACCGACTTTGTTTTCCATATAATTTGTAAAATGTGAATTTTCATAGTGATATCTATGTAAAATATTTTAATCAGATTATCTCCCTTTTTCAAAAATCATCTTCCAATTTATTTAATTATCAAGTTACCATACCTCGTCTAATTAGATAAAGGCATATGAAATCAAGTCCATGTAGGTCCTTTGCATTTTATATTATGGATATAATATTGATTAATTCATTACAAATAAAAATATTTGCATATCTAAAAAGGCAGATAATACCATAACAGCATAAGTAACAAATTCAAAATGGCGGAAGACTACCGATCTACCTTAAACACGTTAATTTTGAAATTTCTTACACCTTGTTAAAAAAAAATTCAAAATGCTCAAAAACTCGGGAAGCCTCGTTTTGAAACATTTGCGAAATTTATTTAACTCGAAGTGAGAAATTCCATAATCAACTTAGTTCTCGTTGTAGAAACAATATTTTCCGAATGAAAGATTATTCATCGATTACTACGATAATTTAGTGTACCGAAAAGATGAGATGAGAACTAATGGAATATGTGTAATCTGACACGAGTAGAAATGGACGATTAAGAAACAAGACGAATAATGTCACTGGCAATCATGATTTTTGTCGATTTTAATATCACATTCCGTGTTCAAGGCGTTTGTAACGAACGTCATAACTAAGATTTACTGACGTATTCATTCATATATCATATTACGACGTCGTCAATTTCAGCGTTAAGACTGTTGTGACGTCGCTTATTATGTCATTTATATTATTTTTTATGAATTTGCAT
Organism: Modiolus philippinarum; assembly: GCA_002080025.1. Lineage (NCBI taxonomy): Eukaryota > Metazoa > Mollusca > Bivalvia > Mytilida > Modiolidae > Modiolus > Modiolus philippinarum. The sequence continues at coordinate 43,310 of MJUU01033276.1, read as the reverse complement.
AGAACTTTGAAAAGAATTCTTTCGGTTTTGTTTATTATCAGAATATATGTCCCCCATTTGTTGATTTTTTCAGCTCCTCGTTACATACATTATTGACATATAATCCACAAATAATTATATGCCATAATTTCTGTGCCTAATCTCAAAGTACAATGTAACAGGTGACGCAAATTATCCTGGTCAAACGGGACATTTATCAAAATGTATCCTACAGAGTTAACCTCAGTAAAATATGCACATAATTCAAAAAATGAAATATGTAATACACCAAAAAGGAATTTCTAAAAGCTATATTTAGTTAACTTTTACTAATTATGGAGGAACTTCTTCTTTCAAAAGCTCATGACCATAAAAAGGACGGGACGATCTTGGTATGCTTGATCATTATACAGTTATGTACATAAAAATATAGCATGTAAGATGTTCAAGTGTTGATCTCAGGCGGGAGTGACATACTTTTGGGAAATTGGAGATATGGGTTAAAATATTTGGGAAATGGAAAAATGTAACGGAGATAGTAAAACACAAACAGTCGTAAATGGGAAAAATGAAAATAAATGTGGAAATTCGGGAAATGGGTCCAAAAATATAGGAAATAGGCAAACAAAAACCCAAAAGAAGACAATCACATCTAATGAAATCATCGTGTCCATAGTAAGACAACTTGGCAAAATCAACCATTAGTTGTGGGCGCGATAAACACGTTTGGAAATCCATATACCGAAATATGTGTAAAATCTGGTAGAGAACAAATTGCCAATAGACTCTAAAAGGGATATCCAAAATCATTTAATGACAGAGCTTTGTTTTAACAGAGAGAGATACTTCTTAGTTTTAAAAACAAAATTCTCAAAATTAGACATTGCAAGTTTCCCAATCAAAATACTGGCTACTGGGTAGGTGAATACCCTCGGGGACTAACAGTCCACCAGGAGAGGCATCGGCCATTTGGTAATGAATATCAAAATGAAAAACGAAGTAACTGTAAATTTGATTTCTGCATATGCGCATTTCAACAACTTATGTCTCTTCAGTCAACTCAAAGGATAAATAATTAATTGACTCTTAATAAGCAATGTACGTGAGACAAAGTTTCTACAAAACATGGTAAAAAAGCAATAGAACAACGCTTTTGTTGTTGTTCTTCATCTTGAGGTCACCATGATGCCTTCAACAATGAGCTTTGCTCATACCTCATAGTAAGTTCAAGACTACCCTTAACACCAGTTTGAGCGGAATTCATTAGTAATTACCTCCATGCTCTACGTTATCCATGATTGCGGGGTTGTCAACAAACATAAAATTAACTGGCAAAGCGTTCTTACAACTGTTGTCCTCCGTTACCCGTGAAGACAATCACAACCCTTAAAAAACCACAGGACACTCATCCAGTCAAAAGCAAGAAAATTACGAGATGTGGGCACAATAAACAGGTGGTCAGAATAACATTTTGATAGTACAAAAAATAAAATTGCCAAATTTTGAAAGAACCATAGTGCATCCATATGATAAATTCTCTCAAGCACAAGTGCACCGCAACTTAAATGCTTGCTATATAGTGTATGGTTCCTCACTGTATTGAAGACCGTACGGTGACCCCTAGTTGCTTTGTTCTGGGTCGTTTTAACCTGGATATGGGATGTTGTCTCCTTGACATTTACCCCATTTCCTTTCTTTTTCATATATAATGCATACATCTTTCGCATAGGGAATCGTTTTACAGATTCCACACTGCAGGAGAGACAAACTCCAGTCTGAAATAAGCAATGAAGGGATAATGTTCATTTCAGTATTTATCTCTTTACGCATTAATGTTTATACTTCCATATTCCATATCCATATATATTCAGTAATTCAGTACAGAAAGGGGATGGCAAGACCATTTTTGGGGATGCTGGGATTAACCATTTGTAACTTCGGGAAATCGGGTGGCCTTTTTTAGAGGCCGTGAATTCAGGATGAAATTGTCATCGGGACAAAAAAAGAGTCATTTTTAGACCCTTGAAATCGTAATTTTATGGTAATTTTATTAACGGGACTGGCAAAATTTGTTTTTTTAAATACGAACTCAGTTCCGGGGCAAAATGTCCGAGATTTCGGGCCGCTTTGCTCGTTTTAATGACGGGAAATCGGGGTGAAAATGTACTATAGTTATATACAGTACTAACATTACAGCAACTTCAGTGGGACTTTAACTTCTGTATGAAATGTACAATAACTTCGATACTAAACTAATTTAAGATAATTTCACATATACTTTTCACTTAATTTGGAGTAGTATAGAGAATTAATGGGTTATACTTTCGAATAAAACATTTGGTATTATAGTTGCAGTGTCATCTTCAAAATACTGAGGGCTTATTGTAGGCATTTATGTCAATAGATGTGCAATATTGAAATTTTTATTTAAAGACAATATTAATTACATATAAAAGAAATTAAGGAATTGATTTTGGCATTGTGGTCAGACCAATTTTTCAAAAGCCAAAGTTTCAATCTGTACCTTTGTGTGTGTAGAATGGTAAATATGGTTAAGAGTTAAGTGAGGTTTCATTTCTTTTTCATAAGAAAATTCACAATTAATTCCGAGGTACATTTCACTGCAGCACAACACTGGTTTTATATGATACGATATGTAAACATTGACAACCGTTTAAGAACCATATCTCATACATGATTTCAAGATTTTTCAAAATTTTATTTAACAAAACAAACCCCATAACCTCATTTGGAGGTACTTTTTATCAACAGCAAGTTGGTATACCTATGGGCACCAATTGTTTTCCTCTATTTGCGTTATATTCCTGCAATACTGAATATCTTCAGAGACTCTTAAATTTATGAAAAACATTATATATCCTTTAATTTAACTTGGTTTTTTGATAATGTTCCTACCATTAATAAAGAACCTCTTTCTAAATGGATCCCATTAATATATCTTCCAGAACTAGAACAAGAAAACGACAGAAACCAATATATCTAAAGCTTTTAGACTTATTTCTCGAATTTGGGGAAAATGATCATCTAAGTACTACAAATTTATGACAAAAAGACGATTTAAATTTAAAATTATCAATTTCCCAAATATTGACAGTAATATTCCACATCCTCCTGCTTTCGAAGTGTATGTTTCAAATTTGATTCGTTACGCGAGAGCCAGTACAAATTATACAGACTTTCTCAAATACACATTGTTATCCTCATGACCGCCTTATTAATCAACGCTTCAAAAGATCCCTCCTCACACGATCTTTGAAACAGTTCTATAATAGATATCAGTCTTCATACTAGCCTTTAATATAATCGAATATGTCTTATTTTAATAAAGTTTGTTTTTAAGTTAGAGAGATCTTGGTTGAAACTTCAAAGTTTAGATACAGTTATAAGTTTCTATGAGTTTAACTCCACAACCACTCGTAACTCTGAACAAGAAGTTTGTCAGTCTGTCCCTAGAAAGTGTTTGATTCATATTCCCCGTTCCCCTTCTTTTTTTTATTTGAAGTTTCGGTTCGAACACCGATTCAATATTCATTTTACCTAATACTGGGTTACTTTTTTTTTTACCGTCGACAAACTTTAAATAGCAATTTCTGTTGAGTTGCCACCGGGCACTACTGTAATGAAAAGGAAGGTTTGCAGCGCTATAACACTGGTTTAATTTTCCATTTCTTTTGAAATTCCTGTATCAAGTCAGGATTATTACGGTGGACAATTTTTCCGGTTGTTAACACCTGCTTTGTCAGTTTGCCTCTTTGAATTGGCTCTTGGTAACTCTGTTATTTTTTTTAAATATCCATATGTTATTCTGACTGCCAGTGCCCGTATTTCATTTTACTATGCAAATTTTTCTGATAATCGATTTCATAAGTAGCTTGGGTCTGTCTATTTGTTTTAATTTTTCACCAGCTTCGGACACCAGTGGTTTTGTGCGGCAATGCAAGAAAGTGGTTGTGATACCACTTTGCTTTTTAACTTAATGCTTGTTGACGACCCCGCATCAATGACCTCGATGAAACAAGGATGTAGCAGTGTTCGACAATTAGCAATGAATTCCGTTTAAACCGGTGCTTTGGGCCGTCTTGAACTCACCATGAGGTAAGAGCAAAGCTCATTGCTGAAGGCCTCTTGGTGACATTAAGATGAAGAACAACAATAAAATTGTAGTTCCATCGCTAGGTTATACAATGTATCACGTGTATTTACTTCATATCCTTTCATTATTTCGACCGAGGGCCAAATGACACCGGTGATGTATTTGTAAATTGCAAGTATATATGATACCATAAGCAGTCTGTCAACCAGTCAGTCTGTCCAGATACTCTCTTCACATTAAGTTTGTAATCTGTATTCTTTAAATTTTAATCCAGTCAATTTTGGGATCAGTGGTCCAAGTTGCTCTTCTGATATGACACTTGAATGATTCAAAATTCAAAAGATTTGGGGTTAACATTCAATAAGCTCAGAACAAAATTTTCAGTCACTCTTCATACTCGGAAGGTACTTTATTTACTGCTAATTTCTGGCAATTCTTTTCGGAGTTACGAGTAGTTATGGAGTAAAACTCATACATGTAGTAACTTGAAATTGTTCCATTTTGAGTTCACCTATGGCTTCCACTGAAAAAGTAGCTGAAAACGCATCATTAAATATGTTTGATTAATAATGCTATAATATTCCCCTGTGGAGGACAAAAAATAAGCAAAATATGATAACTGAATCATTATGTTTATACATATTTCTGTACGAACTCCTTTGGGTGGACATTAGTAATACTAAGCCTATTGAATAAATATTGAAATGATAAGAAGTAAAGGCACATTAAAAAAAAGTATCCATAAATACAATGGAAAAATGAAACACAGCTAATGATGTTGTTCTTCATCTTGAAGTCACTATGAGACCTTTAAAAAAAGGTCTACTCATACATCACGACAGCTCTAAAACCGGTTTGATGCAAAATTGCAAGATGTCTTACTCTCTTCTTGGTGGAACCGAAAAGGTTAGACTCAAACATTTGAGTAATAATTCGCTTGTCAAATAAGACCATTGCACAAACGTTTTCTCGATAATGTATAATTTTACATTATCAATAAAGGATCATTTCATACACACGATTACATTTTACATGGATCAATTTAACAGAGCTGTTCTTCATTCCATGTGAATGAATTTACTGAATAATTCTTTTGCCTGAGTGACCTACCATGAATAAATAGTATCATGTATGATTTTGTATTTTTCTACTTCATTGGCTAAGATATAATATAATAAGATATAAAAGCAATAAGCTTGTAATACGATATGGAATTCTTTTCCAGACAATATACAATTATAAAAGAACATAAAAATTTGTTAACCTGAGGTTTCCCGATGGCTTTAGTCAAAGAGGGAAATAACTTCTAAGGGTTGACAGCATATTTTCCCCTCCAGTTTTGCTTTGTTGTTATTTATTGCATAAGGGTTACTACAAAATAACCGAACAGAATTTTCAGGGGCCAAAATCCAAGGGGCAAAAGGAAAATTTTCAACATAATATTACGTGTATTTTATAAACGGTGTTCTGTTGACAAATAAAATGAAAAAGATTACAGGAATCATAACAATGACCGAAAAACACAGCGACATGCCACAATGTACCAAGAAACGTCTCACGACAAAAAACAACAAATAAAAGGCAAAAGTCAAACGTAAACAACGATAGAAACTGCACTTGCACTAGCAAAAGCCAGTGGTAGGGTTAAACCGGTTTATGGGTTCTCAAATCCTGCGCTTCTCTGTTCCGTTTCCCTATTATATAATCAACATACAAATCAATCTAAAAACAGGTAGTTTCTAACTCCATGACCACAATCATGAAAAGGACAAAATGTAATTTTGAAACATTGGTTAAGTGCTCGCTGCTAAACTGTTAGCTAGCTCTAGGAGCTTAGTCTGCTAGGATAAGTTCTTCAGGAACAATAAATCGGGCTAAGTAATACCTAAGCATAGAATACTGGGGAGTTTTGAGCTCAAATGACAAATAAGTAGTACAACACAGAAGCAAGTGAAGCTGAAGACAAAATAGTGCAATGACTTGTTCAAAATTGCAATTCAGATGTATTTTACAAACGGAACTCTATAATTAAGCAATTTCAGAATAAATTTTAAGAAGATGTTCAATACGGGACTTTTGAACAAAGGGTAATTTATATTAAATTTATTTGTAGCGCTTCAGGTTAATTGTTATTCGTCAATTAAAATTAAATTCAAAAATTGTTATGTAGGGATCCATTTTTCTTTAATTTCTAGCAAATTTAACCAACGCCTGACAGATGTGATAAATATAGTTTATTCAACGAGAAGTAAGTTGAATATGAAATTTCTCACATCGAATTAAATAAATTTTGCAAATGTTTGAAAATGAGGCTTGTCGAGTTTTTAAACATTTGGAAATTTATTTAACAAGATGTGAGTTTGAAAATTTATTTAACAAGATGTGAGAAATTTCATAATCAACGTGTTTAAGTTGTAGAAAATGTTTCTCTAATGACATAAGGTAAGACACTGAGGATTATGTTCCGAATATATTTAGCGGGAAATTCCACGCGAGTTGTTCTCTCACTAGAGATGAAAAATATTTTTATCACCCCGGTTAGGCGTTGGTTAAATTTGCTGGAAATTGGAAAAAAATATTTATTATATAGAGGACGGTGGAAGATTGAAATTTCTCAGTGAAATAAAAGTGATAATTAACTGTGAAATTATTTTCGATAATTTCACTCTAGGAAGTGACGTCACAATAGACGTCGTCACCGTTGTTGATAAGTAAACGTCTGTGTGAATTAACATGAAAAATGTAGCTCATGAAAGAATCCTAAATTTAACCATTAAATATGCGAGAACTGATCTATATAATAAAAACAATAACTAATCCTAGATTCTGATTATCGAAAATATTCAACTGATAATCGAAGAAACACTATAATTCACTCATGCGGTACGTGCATTCGTTAATTACTTCGTTGTTCGGTCATTCTCGGATTAGTTAAAGTATAATTATCGTCTCTAGTGAGAGAACAACTCCCGTGAAATTTCCCGCAAAATCTATTCGGAATATAATCCTCGGTGTTTCACATTATCTCATTAGAGACTACGGCAGTAGAATACCGATTGAAAAAAGGAGTGAAATTTACAAAAATCGAAGCCCAAAGACACGGCCAAAACGAGAACACAGAAAACAATGACGCTAGACACACAAAAAAAAAACAATTACGTTAGACATATACAAAGCACAGAAACAGAAATTACAACATTCAAAACAAAGGCACTCAAATTGTGAACTCCAGTGAAACTGAGAGTGACATCAGGTGCTCCGGCAGGGTAAGCATGTCCTGCTCTGTTAACAGCACCTGTCACACTGTGATTCAATCCGGGAAAATGTCAAAGTAGGTAGTCAAATCCGGGAAGACGTGAATCTAGCTGAAAATGTCCACTTTCATTTGGGATACTGACACGTCATATCTTTCAATGATGTTATGGTGACGGCCATAGAATTTCTTGAGGGATAAAATTAACATAAGTTGAACAAATCCCTGACTAAGCAGCTTTTGGGACAGTGTTTTGCTCTGTTCAAAAAATCACTGTACAAACTACACGCTCGACAGTAACGAATCAACTGTGAAATGTACACTCCATAGGCTGGAGAGGTAGGTATATTACTGCTAAGAAAGGGAAAGTTCACAATTGGGAAATTAAAATCATCACGCTTGCCATATAGCTTAGATTTCAAACGTCCATCTTCGTCAATATACAATAAAAGATCTAGGTACGAAGCTGAAGAAGGTGTTTCAGTTGTTTCTTTAATTTCAAGCTCATTTGGATAAATCTAATGTAAATACTCCTTAAATTTAGGATTATTAAGAGAAAGTACATCGTCTATGTAGCGCAAGCTGAAATTAAAGGACTGGGCTAAATGGTTTTGTTTTCTTTGAATAAGTCCTTGTAAAACCTTGGCCTCGTACGAGTAAAGAAAAAGGTCACCTAAAAGCGGCGCACAGTTTGCCCATAGGAATCCCTATTGTCTGTTGGAAAACACGACCTCCGAATTCGACAAAAATATTTTCGATCAAAAGTTCTAACATTTTGATTACGTCAGTCTCAGTGTACCTCTTGTTTGAATTAGTGTGTTTCTTAACAAAATATGTCTTGTCTTTCCCAATAACTAAATAGCTGTATCTGCGTTCTCCATTTTTTTGTGCAGAAACATTGATGTATTAAATCTGCAATTGCCGTTTTCAGTTTATTGTGTGGCAAGGTTGTATAAAGTGTAGAAAAGTAAAAAAAATGCTATGGCAATGGGTAAGACTGGTTGAGGATAGCTGTTCAAGGAGAGCTTTTGAATTTTTAAGAATCCACATTTGATTCACACCGCTTGTGGAGTAAGCTTTATTACATTAATTTTTCAGGCCATCTCTGACTGCGGTCAACAAAGTAGTGAGTAGCTGTGAAAGAAGTTTAGTGGTGCATCTGGAAGACCCGGCAATGAATCTCTGTTTGTATGGATTCTTATAAAGTTTAGCCACCCAGTAGATGTAAGGGAGTTGATTGTTTTCATTATTAGCTTTTATGCCAAATGATGCTAACACTGAAGTGTGATTTTTTACAATCTTATCCCTCGATATTGTAGTAGGGGTATAAATAGGGTTTCAAGATGAACTGTCGATGGCAATCTCCTTCACAAGGCAGTCGAGATAGTGTTTCTTACACTCAAACAGTATGTTGCTTTGTCTGCAGGGACAATGACGCAATTTTCATGGGGGTTGGACAGAGTTCTTACTACAAGGGGATCTTCAAATATACTGGGATTTATGAATTGTAGAACTATATTTTCTGAATGAAAGATTAGTCATCGATTACTACGATTACTACGATAATTTAGTATACCGAAAAGAGTTGAGAACTAGTGGAATATTTGTAATACAACACGAGTAGAAATGAACGATTAAGAGACCAGACGAATAATGTCACTGGCAGCCATGATTTTTGTCGATTTTAATATCACATTCCGTGTTCAAGGCGTTTGTAACGAACGTCATTCCTAAGTTACGACGTCGTCAATTTCAGCTTTAAGACTGTTGTGACGTCGCTTATGTCATTATATTATGTTTTATGAATTTGCATAGAACTTTGAAGAGAAGTCTTTCGGTTTTGTTTATTATCAGAATATATGTCCCCCATTTGTTGATTTTTCCAACTCCTCGTTACATACATTATTGACATATAATCCACAAATAATTATATGCCATAATTTCTGTGCCTAATCTCAAAGTACAATGTTACAGGTGACGCAAATTATCCTGGTCAAACGGGACATTTATCAAAATGTATCCTACAGAGTAAATCTCAGTAAAATATGCACATAATTCAAAATATGAAGTATGCAATACATCAAAAAGGGATTTCTAAAAGCTATATATAGTTTACTTTTACTTATTATGGAGGGACTTGTTCTTTCAAAAGCTCATTTAAATTTTAATGACCATAAAAAGGACGGGACGATCTTGGTATGCTTGATCATTATACAGTTATGTACATAAAAATATAGCATGTAAGATCTCGGGCGGGAGTTTTGGGAAATTGGAGATATGATTTCAGATATTTGGGAAATGGAAAAAATGGAAAAAATGTAACGGAAATAGTTAAACACAAACAATCGTAAATGGGAAAAACGAACATAAATGTGGAAATTCGGGAAATGGGTCCAAAAATATAGGAAATAGGCAAACAAAAACCCAACAGAAGACAATCACATCATATGAAATCATCGTGTCCATAGTAAGACAACTTTGCAAAATAAAACCATTAGTTGTGGGCGCGATAAACACGTTTGGAAATCCATATACCGAAATATGTGTAAAATCTGATAGAGACCAAATTGCCAATAGACTCTAAAAGGGATATCCAAAATCATTTAATGACAGAGCTTTGTTTTGACAGGGAGAGATACTCCTTAGTTTTAAAAAAATTTTCTCAAAATTAGACATTGCAAGTTTCCCAATAAAATCGGTTTTCGGGCCAGCACCAAAATACTGGCGACTGGGTAGGTGAATACTCTCGGGGACAAACAGTCCACCAGGAGAGGCATCGGCCCATTGGTAATGAATATCAAAATGAAAAACGAAGTAACTGTAAATTTGATTTCTGCATATGCGCATTTCAACAACTTATGTCTCTTCAGTCAAATCAAAAGATAAATAATGAATTGACTCTTAATAAGCAATGAAGGGATATGGAGTAAATGTACGTGAGACAAAGTTTCTACAAAACACGGTAAAAAAGCAATGGAACAACGCTCTTATTGTTGTTCTTCATCTTGAGGTCACCATGATGCCTTCAACAATGAGCTTTGCTCATACCTCATGGTAAGTTCAAGACGACCCTTAGCACCAGTTTGAGCGGAATTCATTAGTAATTACCTCCATGCTCTACGTTATCTATGATTGCGGGGTTGTCAACAAACATAAAATTAACTGGCAAAGCGTACTTACAACTGCTGTCCTCCGTTACCTGTCAAGACAATCACAACCCTTAAAAAACCACAGGACACTCATCCAGTCAAAAGCAAGAAAATTACGAGATGTAAGCACAATAAACAGGTGGTCAGAATAACATTTTGATAGCACAAAAAATAAAATTGCCAAATTTTGAAGGAATCATAGTGCATCCATATGATAAATTCTCTCAAGCACAAGTGCACCGCAACTTAAATGCTTGCTATATGGTGTATGGTTCCTCCCTGTATTGAAGACCGTACAGTGACCCCTAGATGCTTTGTTTTGGGTCGTTTTAACCTGGATATGTGATGTTGACTCCTTGACATTTACCCTATTTCCTTTCTTTTTTATATATAATGCATACATCTTTCGCACGGGGAATCGTTTTACAGACTCCATACTGCAGGAGAGACAAACTCCAGTCTGAAATAAGCAATGAAGGGATAATAAGAAAAAGAAGGGAAACGGGGAATGTGTCAAAGAGACAACGACCCTAAGGGGAGCAATAACAACTCAAAGCCACCATAAGATCTTCAATGAACGGTGAGGAAACCCCACATGTTCATTTCAGTATTTATCTCTTTACGCATTAATGTTTATATTTCCATATTTGGCAAAAATCGGAATTTTTGCATTACATTTTTAAAACAAATAACATTTACAGATTTACAGGTAGCTGAATTCTTTTAATTTCATCCGAAAGACCATTCAAATGCAACAAAACAGATTTTTTTTATATAAGATCTGTTTTGAAATCTACATTTCTACCCCGAGAATTATTCATTTTTCAAAACCATTATTAACCTGGCCTTGAAGAAAAAATCTGTGTTTTGAAACAATTAAAAGAATATCTCAGAAAAAGAAACAGATTTTACCTGTAGAGCTGTAAAAACTATTTACATTTTAAAAATATAATCAACAAAACCAAATATTTGTGAAATATCGAAAAAAAGGGCTGTAGAATACCGAAGAAATAAGGAAAGTCATGATCACAAAAATCAAAGTCCAAAGACATGACAAAAATGGTAACAGAGAAAAACAAAGACAAAACAAGGACGTGAGACAGCCACAAGGCACGGAAATAAGATGACGGTATTAAGAACTTAAAAACTCTTAGTGTGAACTCCCATAAAAACCGGGAGTGAAATCAGGTGCTCTGGAAGGCTCCGCTTGATACCTAATAGGAATATTATCGAAATCAGCATTAACATACATTTTTCAATATAGATCAGAGTTAGATCAATTAATAGGAGTATCCTTCATTATTAAGAGTGAGAATATTTGTGAGCTCTTCCCTTAGCTGCTAATTTTATCTGGCTCTGTGGGTAATCTTTTCTATATCAGGTGTATTATGTTTTGAATTTTGGATTTAGGATTTCAAAACGTTGAATTTCACCAGAAAAGAAGAGACAAAAGTTGTAAAACATTTCATCAGTGTAGAATTCAAATTAACTTCATTTTTTTTCTATTTATCATCAGTTGTTGTCGAAATGCGCATATACAGAAACCAAATGAACCGTCACTTCGGTATTAAGTTATTTTAATACAAATCATGATTAGTCCAACTTATCTTATCAACAGTTACTTCATTGCTCATGAAGACGTCGTTTGTGCAATTAAGGACGTTTTAAGAATCTTTTGGTTTTAGAAATTGTACTTAAATATTCAAATTCAATAAAACAATTCCCAGTGGTAGAGATGTATGCTCTTTATTTTTCTTAGATATGGTGTACTTGTACATGAGATAATATCTCATGTGTACACTTTGTTCAATTACTATTATCTAAATTTATGTAAATTCTAAACCGAAGGATTAACCCCATCCATCGTAGTTTTGCCCTTAGCTATATTTGATATTACTGGTTATTCGGATTTCGTTTGGTTTTATGCATTTTAAACATTTTTTGAATATGGATTTCCTTTGTTTGGGTTCTAGTGCTGCTGCTGATGAGGAATAAATTCCCGAAATTGCCATACAGCTCATTAAAATTATTGCAGCTGAAGTTAACATATATCTTATGGTCTAATGTTCATTTACTCCATATCCTTTCGTAAAATATCAAGAATAACACAATCTAAATTCATTTGCAAGTAACAAACAAAAATGTCACCCAAGTTATAAAATTAACAAATTATGTTCACTGTATTCAGCACACAATGTATTGTCAGAGTTATTCTGTATTCTTAACTTGTGTAGGTGCAATAAGTGTACATTTATTGTAAATGTATGAAGCTTTTCAACGTAAACCTTCATTTGAAATTCTAATGTATTTTAACGCCACTTTTAGTTAAGCGTTCCTAATCCGTATTTGTTCCCGTACATTAACCTTTAAATGTTATATTATAACGGTAAATTTGTACTCATTGTTGTTGGTATCCGATTAAAAACGATTTCAATCAATTTGTCACAATAGAGGAAAAGCACAAAAAGTATGGTGAAAGGATACTTAGACATGATGCAAACAAAAACTGGATAAAAAAGATCGAAAGATAGAGGAAAAAGAATCTAACGAATAAAAACGAAATACCGGAAATATTGTGAATTGATGTTTATTAATAACCAGAAAACTACTCTCCAAAGGATATCACAATGAACGCTAACTCCGTACATTCAATAGTCGACTGTTCCAACAATTACATCTTGCAACCAATATGGCGATCACCAAAGTGTGTTTATTCTGGTAATTTAGAGCAATTTAAGCGATAGATGGTCTAGTTCACTTTCAAATAACTAAATACGAAGTTATAGTTTCTGCATATGCGCATTTCGAAAATTTATGTATCTTCAGTGCAGATAAAATTTAAACGTATGGAAGACCATAAACTCAAAGTTGGTTAAAAAACTGACAGAGACCAAATAACCAATATGACCTACATGTAAAGCCAAAATCAGCTACGGATAGGGCTTTGTATCAGGGAGATATTCCTCACTTTTCAACAAAATTTACAAAAATTTTGATATTAAAAGTTTCAAATAGAATCGGTTTTCGGTCAGCACCAAAGTACTGACGACTACAAATAAACTCTCAAATTACTGAGAGAATCGAGTGATAAGTATGTTGTGATAGATCTCTACATAAAGTTTGTAGGAATTTATCATAATACGTCCATCATATGTGAAAGAAATTCGTGTAATTCGGCAATGAAAATAATTTCTACAAATGATAGTCAATGTATCGTTTCTTCTATGTTTGAAATAAATGACATGAGAATCTTGTCGATCTCTGTTAAAAAAAGGTAAAAATATGTAAACATCTAAAATCAAATATAAAAATATGTACCTCCAAACAGTTTAACTGACGATGAGGATCTAGAAATTTCAATCCGAAGAATTTAAAATAGTAGCAAAATCCATATTTTGTTATTCTAGTATATGCATCTACTTATGATGCTTATTGATATATTGGGATATGGGATATTTATGACTTAATAATTGGATACCGGTACTTGAGACAAAACTGACAGGGATATTTTGATTATGGCACATGATATATTTCAATAATTATTTGGATATCTCCAATTTTTAGTCTAGACTCACTTGGATGCGGGATATTTGGACCCCCTAAAAAGCCTTGCTAAAGAACTTTTAGTCCCCAGAGGTACCATCAGACTAGTCATCAAGTTCCTAGGTTTTGACATGGAGACCGACATTTATGAAAGCTACAATACATCATCTTTTATTTTATTTTTTATCTCTTTCCCTACAAGTTGTCAAGAAGACAATCCGCTGAAAGCTGAAGTCGAAATGTTCTATTATTTCAGTACTTGTTATTTAATATTTTCTTTTGGGGTGTTCAACCCTGCTAAACAAGCATTCGGATGTTTCTTTTGAGTCAAATATTTTATAAAAATAAGAAAAGTTTATTTTTTGTCGAAATAGAAAAAAGAAGGGAAACGGGGAATGTGTCAAAGAGACAACGACCCAAAGGAGAGTAATAACAACTCAAAGCCACCATAAGACCTTCAATGAACGGTGAGAAAACCCCACACCCAACGGCAGGTCGGAGTTGGCCCCAGAATAAAGAGTAATCAAGTTCAGCGAAATAAACTTTATCCTAGACTCCTATAGACATAAAGAAAACTAACTAGATTAAATACAAGACACACAAAGGCTTAATAAATTTCCTGACTTGGGACAGGCACAAACCAGCTGCGGCGCGGTTAAACTAGTTTTATTGGGCCCAAAACCTTCCCCCTATAGCCAATGTGATAAATCAAAAAACAATCGTAACAACAGTAAAATTCAGTTGCCACAGGACTGAGTCAATTGTAAAAAATGAAACTGATAGAAGTATACGGACAAAAACATGAAATCACAAGAGACTACTAGCAGTTAACTGACATGCCAGCTTCAGACCCATTACCAACTGACAAAGTAAGTTATGTACCCTCAGTATACAGCTTCCACCAAGATCCCTTCCTGTGAGGAGTTTAGCATAATGATTTCATCCATATACCGGAATACATAACCCGTGTCCATGCAATACAGATTTTAGATTGATTGATTGATTGAATATTGTTTAACGTCTACTCAGCAATATTTCAGCTATATCAAGACGAGAACAAGTTTGTTGATAAATAATCACTTTGGGGTATGGAAATGGCCATGGGACGGGAAATTCTGACTGCCACTGGAAAAGTAGGGTGAAATCGTCAAGGGCGGGGAATTTAGCCTTGTAGCCGATCACCTACGGACCACCCCAAAAAGAGCTTGCTACAAGGGTCAGATTTTAGAAATTTGGAATGTGTTTAGTTAAAATTTAAAGACCCTATCAAAAAATCAATGTTAATACCAAAGAAGGCCATGCGTAATGACTTGACGACAATACCGTAATTATAACCCTTATGAATTAGACGATTTAAATTTAAAGGTTTTATAAGTTTTTTAGGCGAGTTTAAGTATTTTTTACTCTTATGTAAAACATTACCGTAAAATAAGGGATGTGAAATACCAGCCTTGATTAGATGTTTACAGGTTGCATTGTATTTATGAACTAAGTCTTTATATCGATGATAAAAATTAGTAAAGGTTTTAACTAGTTTGTGATAACGAAAACCTTGATGTAATAGTTTTTCAGTTATGTAAAGATTCCGTTCATAGGTATGTTTTTTTACTCAATTTATATATGTACTCTGTATTGCTGAAGTATTAATGAAAGAACCAATATTAGTGGATCAAAGAATGTAAATGCCATTTGTGACGTCAAAGAAAAATAGAAAACATGCCCAAGCTACAATAATGACAAAAATCATTACAGTCTGATAGAAAGACAGAGGAGTACCATATGAACAAACAAAAGGATGTGGAGCAGATCAAGTCAATTCAATTTTGCTGTCTACATCATTTGTTTTACTGTCATAAGGCCTGTATAAGTCTCGTCATGTGACACCGAGATTTCACGATAAAATCTGAATTTGAAAACGTCTCCCGCCAAAAGATGACGTTTTAGAATTATGACGTTTACATTTTTTGTTAAGAACGTCATATGTTATCGTGCAAGATGCAAAAATTGTACCTGGAAGTTTCAAAATTCAACGAGACTTACAGACCCTATTACCGATTGGAATGCAACTCAAAACTAAATCAAATCTGTTTAAAATCATGACTCATCTAAAACGACTTAATTATTTAAGCTTGAAGCTTGTCTAAGATTGGAGTTTGTCTCTCCTGTAGTTAGGAACAAATAAAGGGATATGGAGTAATTGTACATGGTATAAAATCCCTATAGATAAATACATCGTAAGATAAAACAAAGGGAACAACGTCCATAAAAAGATTCCCCGTACGAGAGATGTAAGCATCTCTATGCATTACAGTTATGGTGTACTTTTCCTACAGAGAATAATATCGCATTTACTTTAAAATTTTGCATTTTACATTTTTTTTATTTTTTTTTTTGAATTTCAAAATGTTAGTCTGACCACCTGATTATTTTGCCCACATATCAAGATTCTATTATGCCAAGTTTTCTTATTATTGATAAGTGCCCTGTGGTTGTTTATTTGTTGTAATTGTCTGCTATTGGTCTTTTTGTCAGGCAATGGATAACAGTGATTGTAAGAACACTTTGCCAGTCAATTTTATGATTGTTATATATTACCACTGATGTAGCGTTGCTCGATATCTAGCAATGGTAACCGCTCTAATCGGTGCTAGAGGCCGTCTTGAACTAACTGAGAGGTGTGCGAAAGGTCTCATGGTAACTCCAAGACGAAGAACGCCATAAGAGCGTTGTTCCATTGCTTGTTTTTGCCATGTAGTTTTAGAGACTTTATCTCATGTGCATTTACTTCATATCCCTTCATTGATTATTGAAGCATTTCCTTTATTACACTTCTTTTAGCAATTGAACAGAATGCCATGTTGATCAGAACTACTTTAATATATATATATAATTTTATTTGAAGTTATAATCATACAAGGACCCCATTGGAAATATGTTCCTCCCATCCTTAAAATGATATCAGTCTGTTTTGTATAATTGTTATCCTACATGGCATATTACAAAATTGCGCGTTTTTTTTTTATTAACTGGTGAATATGATGTCTTTTATATACTGCGGTAATAACTAAATGACCAAAGACATGGCAAAATATGACAAAAAAACAGAAATTAGACAGCCAAAAAAAGCAGAAATAAAGAAATGTGAAAAATTAAAATATTATTTTGTTAGTGTTCGGAATATGCATTTTCACAATACAATAGACCTGTAAGTCCCCAAGGGTATTCACCACGCAAGTAGTCAGTACTTCGGTACTGACCTGAAAGCCGATTCTATTTTGAACCTTGCAATATCTAAATTTTTGTAATTTGTTGGAAACAAAGGAGTTTCTCCCTCATGCAAAGCTCTGTCCTTAGCTTATTTTGGCTTTACATTTAGATCATATTGGTTATTTGTTCTCTAGCAGTTTTTAGACATCTTTGAGTTGATGGTCTTCCAAAGGTTTACATTTTATCTGCACTGAAGAGACATAAGTTGTCAAAATGCGCATATGCAGAAAGTAAATTTCCAGTAACCTCGGTATTTTGTTATCTACTGAATATGTTTGGTTTTTTTTTTTTTGCATCACCATTTCAGGGCATGGCTACAATCACTTTTTTTTATACAGCCATCAAACATTAAAACAGTTCACCTGCTTATTTGAAACTATTGCCAATCATGAATGTTTAAAAAAAACTTAAGGTTAACAAAGATTGTCTATTTTAAAAGTTAGAAGCCGAATCTCAGTTTTATCAGTTGATTTTTATTTCTCATTAAGCGGTATTTGCCTATTCTTGTTGTTTTTCCAAATTTGATATGTACATGATTAGCTTACTGCTACATAGATTGTACTTTAACTCAATAACTAATTGTCGAACCCACTGGAAATAAATTTTAAAGCTTTCGTTGGTCATTCCTGATATAATATCAAAATGTTTTTATTTGCATATATGCAACACTTTGTGTGAATCATATCCAATCTGAAACCATTCATTTATATTTTTCTATTTTTATGATAGTGTTATTTTAGAATTCCATGAAATGTCCTGTCTATTATATCATGTTTATGTACATATGTGTTATTAGATGTTTTGTAAGTATTTGATAAAATGCTGACCCGAAAACCGATTTCATTTTGAGACTTGCAATATCTAAATTCTACTAAAATTTGTTTAAAAGTAAGTGAGAACCGAACCGTCAATTCAAAACTAATATACGGACAATGGCAACATCGGAAACAACAAAGAAACAGAGACACAGCATGAGCACGGCACAGAAGAGAAAAATGAAGACACACGCAAACATTGATGAAGACCCAATAAAAAACGATGAGTGAGATCAGGTGCACTGGTAGGTATCTCCCTCTTGCATAGGTCTGTCTGCATTTTGGCTTTTCTATCTACATTCTATTGGTACTTTCTTTTTTATCAGCATTACACGTATTCCGGTTTATGGACTTCCAAATATTTTGATTTAATCTGAACTGAAGAAACATACGTTGTCGAAATGCACAATTTATGTCTATGTTAGCGACAATAAGCAAAATCAGGCATTAAGCCTATTTCCTAGGCAATAAGCTAATGCCTAGGCATTAGTCTTAAAGACTAGGAAATAGACCTATTGCCTGAATAAAATTACCAGGCATTCGGCTTATTGCCTGGTGACTTTTTTAACTTTAATAAAGACTAGAAATACACCATTTTATTTTGCGAATAAAATCTTTATAATCAAAATTACAGCTTATTCTTACATTATGCAAAACTAACGTCACTTGTACTTATCTTTGATAAATTACACTTGCTTGTGCAAAGTTTTCTCACACTTGCCTCGGTTTGTGTGCAAACATACTCAATTCAGATATATCCTATTGGTTTTAAATTTAGATCTGATAAACGGATGAAACATCCAGAACACGTCAAACTTTGATAATGTAACCAATAAAGCGGGTGATTCAACAAATTTTCGATTCTTTGACCAAGTATCTTGAATATCATATTTTAATTGTAAAGTGTAAACAAAATTATCTCATAAGATTCCAGTACTTTTTGATCATAATGTTACAAAACTGATGCCTGAAAGCAATAAAACGTGACAGATGTTTAAATAATTAATATAATAATTATAAAAAAAAATAACAGTTATATTATTTTGTTTTCTTTTACATTTGCTATTTAATTAATTCTTTCTGTATAGAGATCATTTAGCAAGCAGATTATCTGTAAAAATTGCATTCCATTCTTTTGATTTCAAACCAATAAAAACCTAAAGCTACCATTAAAGCATATGTATATATCTTAGGCATTACTTTTAAATTTTAACATGAAAGGCATTCTTAAATTCAACAGCAAACTAGGGTATAGCCATATCAATTAGCATATAACATTAATTATCATAACTTTACTTATTGCCATTATTATGCAATGAATAAATGACACATCTGTGCCCTGAAATATTTTCCAGTTAATCTAAGTACATTGTTCAGTGCAATGAGAGAGGAAAATGTTGAAAGTCGTTGAAGAATAAGAGGATGGCGTTAGGGGCATGCCCCATAAAATTCGAGAAAATATTTCTATGGGGGGATGGATATGGGCCAAAAATATGACTACAAATTATTATTTTTTTCAAGTGTGCCCCTCTGGCTCCGGATCATGGATACGCCCTTGAATATTGATCCAAAGAAGCAGCTAATCATAAAACTATTTCGAAAATTTCCAATGAATTCCCAAAAAAGAGAAGGATCCTAGCTACATTTCGATATTTTTGTCAATTTTGCCTGAATTTTGCAGGAAATCTGAAAAAAAATCGAAAAATATTTGAACCAACCCCATGGCTATTCGCAACGGAGATACCCCTTGTATTTGATATAAGCACATCCTCTATGTTATTAAATTTAAACTTCAAGCATAAGCTTTACTGTAGCTACTGTATGGAGGTACAATAAAAATCAAGATATTAAGTAGATTAAATAAAAAAGGGTAATAAATAATGGTAAAATACAAAAAAGGCTCTAGACAAAGCTGTGCACTAGTGGAGAAACTGCAGTTGCGATACGCCTGTACATTTAACCAATCCCGTGTGGGAAATTGTAGCACGAATAAAATTGGATCTTAGGCCTAAGTTGCAAATTGGTTTGAAATGCCTGTACCAAGTTAGGACCATTGCGGTCGACAATATTTCCGGTGGTTTTTCACCTGATTTGTCTCTACCTCATGGACCTCGGCTTTTGACAACTCTTTTAGGTAATTTTGTAAAACACTATTAATCACACACACACACACACACACACACACACACACACACATTCTCTCTTTTTCATTTCTTAGTTTTCCATAATTTAAGTACTCATTTTTTTTTATTTTGCCCAGGTAGTTTTGATATGAAATGTCATCATTTTGATTTGACTATTATAACTGTTATTTAAGCCCTTATTGATCATACATGTAGCTGTGAAAATACTTACGCCATGAACAAAGAAAATGGAACAGATGTCTGTACTATTGATAAAGTAATTACAATTAATTAAAGGTAAGTTTTTATTAACTTTCATTATCTTATGTTATGTACATTTTTAACTAGCAAAATAATTCGGAAGATTATCCGAATGTTGCAACAATTTTACCGAGTTCATAGTATAATAAGCCAGAAAATATATGGAATAGCATTTATATAACTTGCAAATAAAACAGCATGGAATATGGAATTCAAAATTAAAATCATCGTATTTTTATATTTCAAATGACATGTACTGGTTTTAAGGTATTACCATAAAAGTAGCTACCTCGTTGTTAGTACGTACTCAAGTAAGAAACTATCAAAAATTATTCTTAATTTAATTTTCTTAATTAACCAAGACGTTAAAAATTTAAAACATAATTGTAATGCAGTTTTAAAAAAAATTATCCGATACCACTTGCGCATGTGCGAACTTTGTTGCGAAATCTAAATACCGGTTAATAATTAATAACAGTAAACTAAGAATCTTAAGCGTTTAAGAGAAAACTTCAGCGAATCAATCGTAAATGGCACTTTAATAAACAAAAGAACGATGTGGAGTTAATGCACATGAGACAAAATCTCTACAAATACAAATACTGGTTAGAACAAAGCAAAGGGACAATGCTATTATTGTTGTTCTTTATTTTGAAGTCAACATGAGGCTTTCAACAAAGACCTTTGATTTGCTCATACCCCATAGTAAGTTAAAGACGACCCCTAGCACCAGTTTAAGCGAAATTCAGTATACCTCAATCATTTTCCCCATTATGCAAAATACAATTATTACCAAAGTTGCATGATAAACGGAAATTTTCGTTATGCTGTACAGGTGTTTCAAGAAGTAACCTCTCATGAGCAGCACTAGATATTATTTATAAACATCGGATCAGAAATGATAAGAGTTAAGATCCCATCTTAGTCTCTACCTCTATTCATATTGGAAAAGGGGGGTTGGTTTCCTATAAACCGATTTAATCCCACCACTGGTTTTGGTAGTGCAGGATCTAAGTGCAGTTACCGGAGATGCTACCGTTGTTTCCGTGAGTAGTTTGTCCTATAACTGTACTTGTGTTGTAGAGTACGTCCTATGCTTGAAATTATCAACCATTCAGACGTTTTCTGTTAGTTTTTTAAATACCAAAATGCCGAAGTTACTGGTTTCCTATAAATCGGTTTAATCCTACCACTGGTTTTGGTAGTGCAAGTTCTAAGTGCAGTTTTCCGGATTTGCTATCGTTGTTTCCGTGAGTAGTTTGTATTATAACTGTACTTGTGTTGTAAAGGACTCTATTGAATTAAGTCCTATGCTTGAAATTATCAACCATTTAGACTTTTTCTGTTAGTTTTCAAATACCAAAATACCGAAGTTACTGTTAAATTCATTTTCTGCATATGCGCATTTTGACAACTTGTGTCTCTTCAGTGCATATCAAATCTTTACAATTAGAAGTTCGTGAACCGAAATACTTGTGAAAACTAATAGAGACCAAATAACAAATAAGATCTAAATAGAAAAGCCAAAACTTAGCTAAGGACAGAGCTATGCGTGAGGGAGATGCGCCTTAGTTTCAAACAAAATTTTGTAAAATTTAGATATTGCAAGTTTCAAAATAAAATCGGTTTTCGGTCAGCACCGGAGTATTGACTTCTTTCAGCTTTTAGTAACAAGGGATATATACTTTTAAAATTTATTATAGTATTAAGATCCCCATGTGGATTATTTAAGAACACCTTGCCCTGCACTTATTATTATTGAATTTTAACATATCTGTTGATGTTTTATCTTTTATTTTTGTCAAGTCATTACTTTGAATATTTGACAAACGGATATGGAGTAAATGAATATGAGACCTTAACACATATGTTAACTCCAACTGCAATACATATTAATGAGCTGTATGGTCATTTCGGGAACAGGAATCATATCATTGGTAAATGAGCATTATTTTACAACAGTTGCAATGTTTTATCAGTGATGTATGTGTTTTTGTTTATATGAGAGGGGGAAAGGTTTCATTGATTGCTAAAAATAATTAACAAAACCATGCATAATTTGTTTTACTATATTGTTGAATTATCAACATGCTTACTCTTCCAGAATAACTAATTCCACTATGTTTTATGGAAGTTAACACTGTAAGTGCCTTAGTTTTGAATATTGTGTTTTAATTATGTGTCTGTGTGGCTGTTTCATGTTTTTGTTTTCAGTATTCTAGTTTTTGCCAGGTCCCTGGACTTTGATTTTTATAAATACAATATCCTTTGCTTCTTTAGTACTGTACTGCCGGTGACGTTGTTTAAGTTGGTTGTTTAACAAACTAGAGGCTCACATGAGCCTGTATCGCTCACCTGGTGACTGGTTTTATTCATTGTCACAAAAGACAACCCATCCATACTATAAATCAGTTCACCAGATGTTACAGTTTCAATCTTGGATGCGGTACAAACATAAAAATCACAAACTGTAAAAGGGACCACCCAAAGACAAATGTAACCAAGTTTTGTTCCGATTGGCTCAGTAGGTTCAGAGGAGAAGACATTTGAATGCATTTACCATAGGGTCCCTATGTTAAACTATGTTCCACGCTGACTGCCATCTTGGATGAGTTACGAACGTAAAAATCACAAATTCTAAAGGGGACCACCCAAGCACTATTGTGACCAAGTTTGGTTCAGTTTGGCTTGGTAGTTTCAGAGGAGAAGATCTTTGAATGCATTTCCTATAAGGTCCCTATGTTAAACTATGTTCCCTGCTGACGGCCATCTTGAATGAGGTACTAACATAAAAATCACAAACTTTCAAGGGGACCACCTTAAGATTATTGTGACCAAGTTTGGTTCAAATTGGCTCAGCAGTTTCAGAGAAGAAGACCGTTGAATACATTTCCCATAAGGTTCTATGTTAAACTATATCCCGTGCTGACGACCACCTTGGATGAGGTACGAACATAAAATTAAACTTTAAAGGGGACAAGCCAAGGACAATTGTATCCAAATTTGGTTCTAATTGGCTCAGTTAAGGTTCAGAGGAGAAGACATTTGAATGCATTTCCCATAGAGTTCAATGTTAAACTATGTTCCACGCTGGCGGCCATCTTGGATGAAGGACGAACGTAAAAATCACAAACTTTAAAGGGGACCACCAAAGCACTATTGTTGCCAAGTTTGGTTCAATTTGGCTTGGTAGTTTCAGAGGAGAAGATCTTTTAATGCATTTCCCATAGGGTCCCTATGTTAAACTATGTTCCCCACTGGCAGCCATCTTGGATGAGGTACAACCACAAAAATCACAAACTTTAAAGGGGACCACCTGAGGACTATTGTGGCAAAATTTGGTCCCCATTGGCTCAGCGGTTTTAGAGGAGAAGATCTTGGAATGCATATCCCATAGGGTCCTATAATAAACTATGTTCCCTAGTGGCGGCCATCTTGGATGAGATGCGAACCTGTTGGACATATGTAGAAATTGCAGTCCTTGCAAAGCTCAACACTTTTGTAATTCACAGTTAACCTCTATCTCGAACAGTTTTTGAAATAAAAGCGAAAATGTTAAAAAAGTCTTGAAAATTCGAAGAAAAAGCAGCAATAACTCCTATGTGGGTCGTCAGATTTTCTTCAAAATTGCAGGACATGTAGATCTTCCTATGTTGACCATTTCTGTAATATAAACTTTACTTCTATCTTTTACCATTTTCAATATATAAGACTAAAAGTAGCAAAAAAACGAAAATTTTACGGAAAAGGGGCAATAACTCCAAGACGGGTTATCTGATATTCTCCAAAATTGCAGGGCGGGTAGATCTCATCATGCTGATCATTTTTATCCCTGTCAGATTTTTGATATCTGTAACGGTTTTCAATCAATTTGCAAAAATCGGCAATTTATACCTATGTTCTATTTTTAGACACAGCGGCCATGTTGTTTGGTCTACGGACATAAAAATCACAAACTTGAAAGTGCATACTCTGGTGATGATTCAGGCCAAGTTTGGTTAGTATTGGCCCAGTGGTTTCAGAGGAGAAGATCTTTGAATAAAAGTTAACGGACGGACGGACGGACGACGGACGCCGAGTGATGGCAAAGCTCACATGGCCTTTGGCCAGGTGAGCTAAAAATTGAATATGCTTCATACAGATTTTTAAATTTAGATCCTATTAAGGCACTTAGTATTTGTTCTCAATAAGATTTTACAGCTATTATGACCTTAGAATGGTCTTTGCTTTCATCTGAACTGAAGAGACTGGCAGTTGTAAAAACCTAATTTATTTTAACATCAGTATTATTTATTTAATACAGGTTTTGACACAAAATATTTTATTACGGGACTTTTGAGTCATGTTCATTCCGGATAAAGATCTAATTTTGAAAGAGACAACAGCAGTAGATACGAAAAGAATCAATACATCATTACATTGAAAGGGAATCACTAATGAACACTAATGAGCTAAAGGTGGTTCATGTTTCATCGATTTGCAGCGCTTTTGGTTGATTATTTTTCGTAAATTAGATTTATTTAAAGAAAAATTGTCATGTATGAAAAATTATAAGCACACTTCAATTTCATAAATAGTTTGGTTTAAGGTGGTTATTCCTTCTTACTGGTAAGAAAAAACTACAAAACACCGACTTTGCATATTAAACAGTAAATTTAGAAATTCTCTACTAGTATTTCAAGGAGTAACCTCTCATCAGCAGCATTAACATCAAATAATATGGAAAGCCATAATCCAAAAATGGTCAAAATAAGAAGTACTCATGACCAAAAATAGTCAAAATAATAAGTACTCAATACCAAAAATAGTCAAAATAAGAAGTATTCATTACCAAAAATAGTCAAAATAAGAAGTATTCATTACCAAAAATAGTCAAAATAAAAAGTATTCATTACCAAAAATAGTCAAAATAAGAAGTACTAATTACCAAAAAAAATACCGAAATAGGAAGCCAAATCCAGTACTAAGGACATCCACCGAGTGTCATACACGGAAAGAAGCCGTAGTATTTTTGAGGGGTAAACTTACCCTTTGATTCTTTTATAAATAGAATAAATGACAAAGAATACTTATCATCTATATATTCCAGACTTAACTAATCGATCAAATTATCAATAAAAATCGAAAGGTAATCGATTGATTAGTTTGACTAAACGAACATTTATCGATCAAACTCTTTTAGGAGTTTGACCGATGATTTTGATTAAATATTCGTGATCAATTTCTGCTTGATTAATGATCAGTTGTTCAATAACACAGCATTAACATCAGCCACCTGAATTATTTTATTATATTTTGACTAACCAATCTACATAACTGTTACTGATGGTACTTAACACTGCCTCAAGTTAAAGGAAAATATCAGTGATCACTTATCGATCACATATTTCTTATTAAAATCATCGGTCAAACTCCTCAGAGAGTTTGATCGATAAATGTTTGATAAGTCGCACTAATTCATCGATTACCGTTCGATTTTTATGGATATGTGATCGATTATCATTTTAGTCTGATATATTACACTTTCATGTATCCGACCTTTTATTCTTATTTCATTGCAAGAATAACCGTTTAATAAAACCGATATGAACTAATTTATTTCTTTTTCCTACTTATCTTGATCTTAAATAATGGCTTGTTACAATTAAAAGAAATTCGATTGTCAGTTATATATATGCATTACATTTTAAATCTATTGTACTTAGCTATTTCAACGTCCAAAAATGCGGTGAAAGACTTGAGGTATCCTTTTACTAACACTCTAAAGAAGAACGAACAGTCTTTGAACATTTTTTACCTGGTCATAGCACGCCTGACATTCTCAATTAACTGTTGCGATTCACATTCAACTAAACAATAGACCACTTTCATGTTTATTTCTTATCCCGACTTTTGCTCCGTTTTTATAACGTTTTCCACAAAGGGAAGTAACCTACTGACCCGACAGTCAGGTTTACGGTTCCATTGTAATAAGGGACAGCAGTAGATTTTGAATATATGGGTATCTATCACTGGACTAGGGGTAATATCTCGATTGTCTTTAAATAAATTATTTCAAGCTATTCGGGTACTTACCACAGTGAAAATCGTAACCGTTGCCAGAGAAAATATTTACTGACCATCCATTCCCTAATGAGACCGAAAACCAGAATGACGAGTGTTAGCGAGTGACGTCCCTTTGAAAAACATGCTAAATTAGCAGTCATCCCGTAAATATGAAATTCGACTATTTAATGTCGTATATACATCAGCAAACGAATACCGAAGCAAGATCGAGGAAAAGGGGGATTCTAAAATCATATATCCAAAATCAGGGCAATTTACATCCAACACGAATTGAGACAGTATGACAAAGACAAAACAAATAAACAAAAATGAACAAGAACGCTACAAAACTAAACCACTAGCAGTGTAAACCCCTACAAAAACTGAGGTATCATCAGGTGCTCTGGAAGGGTAAGCATGATCTGCTCCATGCGTGGCACTCGTCACACTGCCAGTGAAAAGTATGATCTTGCCAAAGTCGGTGTTAGTCAGTCCGGTAAAACTTTGGATCTACTCAAAGATACTGATTTCTCATTTGTGAAACAGAAACATTATAAAAGTCTGTCAAGTCGTGGTGACGACTGTAAAATTTATGTAATGACAATTACAAAAGTGACTGAACATACCATCGATAGAAAGTAGTTTGGCTCTGTTGACAAAATCGCTGTACAAACTATAGGCAAGGCAATAGCAAATGAGTTGTGAAATGTACACGCCATATACCGGAGATTTGGGAATATTACTGCTCAAAAACGGGAAGTTCACTATTGGAAAGTCGAAATCATCACGCTTGTCGTAAAGTTTAGTATTCAGAGGTCCAGATTTGTCAATGTGGAGGTATATGTCCAGGTATGATGCAGGTGATGGTGTATCAGTGGTCTCTTTAATTTCGATTTATTTGGGTATATAAGATGCAGGTTATCTTTAAACTGAGGATTGTTTAATGAAAGAACATCATCTACATAGCGGAAGCTGAAATTTAAGGACTTGGCCAGCTTATTGTCTTTTTTCTGAACTAGCCCTTGTATGAACCAGGGTTCATACGAATAAAGAAACAAATCTGCTAAAAAAAGGCGCACAATTAGTCCCCATGGCTATCCCTATTGTCTGTTGGAAGACTTGTCCTCCAAATTCTACAAATATGTTATCAATCAAGAATTCCACCATTGCGATGAAATCTTCCTCTGTATATTTCTATGTGAATCAGTATGTTGTTGAACAAAATAGGCCAATCACCTATCACTAAATATGAATATCTTCTTTCACCCTTTTAGTGCAGAAATACTGACTTAAACTAACTGTGTGGGAGAATAGTATATAGTGTAGAAAAATCAGATGTTTTGACACTGTTGCAGTGGTTGAGTTCAGTTCAAGATAGATATTTTAATTAGTGTAATGAGTTTTTGAGAATTCACATCTGATTCATTCCACTTGTTGAGTATACTTTATCACTATATATCTTTAGGCCATCTTTGACTGCAATAAGTAATGAAGTTAGGAGCTTAGGGGTTTTGATGTGCGTTTGGCAGACCCAGCAATGTATCTCTGTTTGTAATTCAGGTACTCAGTAGATACAAGGCAGGTTGTTGTTCTCTTCACTCAAACTGATACCAAAGGAAGACAATATGTGTCTTATGTTTTTTATGCAGATAGGGAACCAGGTATTTATCAAATCATCTGTTACATAATTCTTGCATTATAAAGGACGAGTGATAAATCGACTTTTTAAGTCCATACATATTTGTACTCAAATGTCAGAAGTTGTCTCTCTTTGCACAGAAATTTAATATATAGGAAAATAGATACTTCATAAGTTACAGGCGATAATATCACAGGAGAGTTAAGTCTATGGGAAACTATATATCTTTAAATAATCATCTCACATTGCGGTATCTTCATACTTTGAACAACTTTCAAAGTATAAACAAATAGTGGCAGGAGCGATTATGCCTTTCAAACAAAATTGTTCTATCTGTTTGTTTCTCATGTTCAAAAGAGCTGACTTGAACCATTTTCCCTCGATTCAACGTATTTTTGAATTATCTTAAGGTAAAAAGCCCAATTTTTTGTCGAAAATATATTTACATCACAAGTCTAGTCAAACTAGAAACACATGTGTGTGTGTGGTCAAAAGTAAGTATTAACAATTCGGTAATGGAGATCAAATATGTGACCATGACAATCCTGAAAAATAATTCATTTTTGTCAAACCCGCTTATTCAATGAGCTATGGAAACACTGAATAAAGATAACTAAATATTCAATTAATGAACTATTATATTTCTACCTTGTGTCCGTTGAGACAAACCTCCTTGCCGAAAGTTTGATTCGAAATAATATCATCAACAGAGAGTAACATACGAATGGGCTTATGGGTATATCCATTGCGAAATTGGGTCTTATAGATAAATGATTTCTTATTTAAATACGTATATACTTATAATTAATTTCCGTATCTTGGACAAGATTTCTTGAAATTACTATGAGGTAAGAGTGTTTGCTCTTTGTTAAAGGCCTCGTGGTAACTGTAAGATGAAGAACAACAATAAAAGCGTTGTTCCATTTGCTTATTCTTGCAACATATTTATAGGATTTTTCCCCATGTACATTTACTCCATATCCCTTTATTTGTTCTTATTTCTTTTTAATTTTCGATGGTTTTTGCCTATTAAACAGATAGGTAAACAACATAACATAGTACAGCAGAATATATCTTATTATCCATCGAATAAAACTTCAAGATTTATACGGGTAATTAATTACCAATTAACTTGTGTCCTATTTATTTATCCCAGCAACACGAAGTTCTTTCGATTCATTAATAATATTGTCTATCCACCCTCCCTTCAAACGTTTCATAGAGACAGTTTTTGAACAAAATAGCATCCTATCTTTAAAATTGAAACGTAAGTTGTTCACTACAAAATTAAGGCCAATTTCTATTTTTAAATTACTTGGTTCTAATGCTGCTGATGAAAGGTTAGTTTCTCTTGAAACACGTGTACAGCATATCGAAATTTACTGCTTATAATGTAACTTCGGTATTTTAGTATTTGGTTGATAAGTAGAGATGATTCTTGAGTCAAGTTTCTTCAAATTTTGTAATTTTTTAGTTTCCTACTGTTACGCGTGAATGAAACTGCAAACAATCTTTAAAAATGAAAATTGTTCACAACAAAACTAAACCTTTTAGAAATTCGGGTTCAGATTTACAATAAAAGGATATGAAGTAAATACACATGAGACAAAATCTCTACAAATACATGGTAAAACCAAGCAATGGAATAACACTTTGCTATTATTGTTGTTCTTCAGCTCTAAGTCACAATTAGACCTTCAACAATACTCAATATTTAAATTTTTCTTGAGTTATGTCCCTTTTACAAAAATATACGAGGTACTCATGTAATGCACCAACACTGTTTTTTATCGCTTTATTTGGATCAGACGACATATTAATTTTAAAGATACATATTTGATTTGTTGAAATTATTCGTGGTTGGACTTAATAAGTACCAAAGTAATTAGCTCAAAACAATGACTTCTGTTTAAACTTTCTGCTTTTGAAAATTAATCTTGCTATGTGATGGACACCATTTATTTAATGATTTTACTATGGCAGACATTTACATATATGTACTAGTATAAATCAACGTGATATATATAAGTATGGAATGGTATGGAAGTCTATTTCTGTCATCGAGATAAATTACAGTCGCGATAAATTATCGCGACGAGTCGTGATAATTTGGGTTTTTGTCGACATAACAAACAAATTATCGCGATAATTTCTATGAAAAGACAAGATAATTATGTTGACTAGTCGAGATAATAATATGAATTATCACGACTTTTAGAGACTCATTGCCCACATGTAGCATCGACATAAACTGTTGTCGCGATAAATTATTACAACTTTTTCAATAATAACATGACAAAATCGTGTTATTTTATCTCGACTTATCGCGAAAGTTATGATATCTGTCAACTACGGAAGTGTGTGCCTTTGCGTCCGTTGTCCGTCCGTCCGGCGTAAACTTTTCATTTAAAGATCTTCTCCTCTGAAACTACTGGGCCAATTGGCACCAAATTGGGCCACAATAGTCTTTAGGTGGTCCCCTGCAAAAAGGTGTTTTTTATATGCTATATCCAATATAGCCGCCAGCGGGGAACATAGTTTTAACATTACACCCTATGGGAAAACATATTCAAAGATCTTCTCCTCTGAAACTACTAGGCTAGTTAGAACAAAACTTGCCAACAATAGTCCTTGGATGATCCCCTGCAAAACAGATGTTTTTCAGGTCCGCTCTATATCCAAGATGGCAGCCAGTGAGGATCAAAGTTTTAACATTTGACCCTATGGGAAAACACATTTAAAGATCTCCTCTGAAACTGCTCGGGCTGTTCCAGCAAAAGATACATGGGACATGAGAAGGCACTTAAAAATTGCTGCTGTGGATGGGTGTTATTATTAAAGTCCAAATTCACAAGAAAATAAAAAGAAATCCTACTTTACATCTATGGGTGGTAAGGACAATTTTCTCAAGTGCCTTCCCCCTCCCATGTATATTTTGCTGGAACAGCCCTGTAGCAATTAGAACAAAACTAAGCTACAATAGTCTTTTGATGGTCCAACACAGAAAAAAGAAAAAGAAATGTTTTTTTCGGGTCCGCGCCATAACTAAGATGGCCGCCAGCGGAGAACATAGTTTAAATATCGGACCCCATGGGAAACACGTTCAATGATCTTCTTCTTTGAGACTTCTGATTTGGAAACAAATTTGGTCACAATGATCTTTAAGTGGTTCCCTGAAAAAGATATCTTGGATATAGCATGGACCTGAAAAACACCCTTTTGCAAGGGACCACCTAAAGACTAATGTGGCCCAATTTGGTGCCAATTCGCCAAGTAATTTCAGAGGAGAAGGTCAGAAGATCTTTGAATGAAAAGTTTACGCCGGACGGACGGATGACAGACGCAAAGTGATTGCACAAACTCACCCTGGCTCGTGCTAGTTTGCCTAAAAACACAAGGCACACACTTTCGTAGTTGACAGATATCATAACTTTTGCGAGTAGTCGAGATAAAATAACACGATTTTGTCATGTTATTATTGAAAAAGTTATCATAATTTAAAGCGACAACATTTATGTCGATGCTACATGTGGGCAATGACTGTCTAATAGTCATGATAATTCATATAATTATCTCGACTACTCAAAATAATTATCTTGACTTTTCACAGAAATTATCTCGATAATTTATTTGTTATGTCGACAAAATACCCAAATTATCACAACTTGTCGAGATAATCTATCGCGACTTTAATTTATCTCGATGACAGAAATAGACTTCCATAGAATGGTGATTGTTTTGAAAAAAGGCTTCCCCGTGCAAGAGATGTATGCTCTCTATACATTTCAACTATAGTGATAAATGATAGTTTATATTCTCCTTCTGTGTGTGATCCGATATTGCCATGTAATCTGGATTTCTGATATTTTGGTCATTGCTTCGGTATTCATTTGGCAATTGAAAGTTTGGGGATTGATTTTCTCTGGACGCATCATTCTCTCCGGGCAAACATAGAGCACGACTTGTTGATACCGACAAATCTTCAAATGTACTAATTTGACTTGCTAGTAATGATATGGCCTTTATATTTCTTTGTTCTAATATTTTATGGACTAGATGTTCTCATCAGGTGGTTATCCCTGAATTATTGGGTAATATAACCCCAGTAAAAGACTTCACATGTATTGATATTCAGTCACTATACCTAATTTTACGAGAAACCGTTAAACCGACAACATATTGCTTGATTTAAAATATTTTAAAGTAGTGTCAAGCACCTATCAACACATTTATGTTTTACACGTATGCCATTATAAAGATTATATGGAATTGTTGCGTAATGGCCTAAAAGTAAACCCACGGTTTCAACTTTCTGTAGCCCTTATTTCCAAACTTACCTTCAGACAATGATTTTAGCCATACGGGTAGAAACTGTACTTAGAATCAATCTGAATACAAAATTGTCCCTTTGGTTAAATGTGACTAAGCAGCTTTTTGCCAAAACTGAACTAGAGCTACAGAGACTCAGACTGTATCGCTCACCTGTCAAGATGTTTTGTAAGCCATGCCTATGCTGGTGACCGAAAATATGTTTCCTAAAGGGTCTAAAGGGTCTAATCTTGAGCTTTGTTCTCCAATAGCAGCCATGTCATTGTCATTTCCAATAGAAGTAAGTAAGTAAGTAAGTAAGTAAGTAATTTTTGAAAAAGACCTTAATCTCTTATACCAATAAAATTAAGTTTTATTTGCTTCAAGGGTTTCAGAGTAGATAATAAAATGATTTTCCCATAGGGTTCAATCTTATAATATGTTCAGTATACTGGCGGTCATTTTTTGTAGGGTTGATACGAAATGAACAATTATTTTAAAGGTCTTTCCATATATAAGTTCAATAAAGTTTTGTTGAATTTACTTGTATGGTATCAGAGTAGAAGAAAATGTGATTTTGCCGTAGGGTTTAATGTCAAACTACATGTATGTTCTGTGCTGACTGCCATGTTTTTGAAATAGGTCCCATACACTATTCATGTTTGTTTTTTGTTTAATTTGCTTAAGTTGTTTCAGAGGAGTAGATGAAAATGTGATATTCCATCAGGGTCCAATTTAAAGCTATGTTACATGTATGCGCTGGTGACCTTGTTTTTTATCGGAACTGACCGATTTAGGTAATATTTGTAAAAGACTGTAAAAGGTCATGTTTTTTATCGGATCGGAACAAAATGAACAATCGTTATAAAATACCTTCCATACACAATTCCTGTAAAGTTTTGTTGAATTGCTTTAGTGGTTCTCGGGAAGAAGATAAAAAATGTTAAAAGCTTACACACGATGTACACCAAGTGATGGCAACAGCTCACTGCGACCCTTCCGGCTAAATGAGCTTCAGAGATTAAAGTAAGTAATAACCGTCAGCATATCATTTTATAAGCTCAAAAATGACAAGTGATCCATGAAATATATGTCACCTGCACTACAAATGAGCATTATTTTGAGTGGTATAAATCACACACCTCACAAAGTTTGTAAGCCCACAACATTATCATGTGAACAAGATGTCCTTAAATGTTAACTCAGAATCTGACAATGAGCTTTTTTTTAATCTAATATAAAATATGAAAAAAATAACAAAAATTCTATTGTTTGTAGTTTATTCGCTTATAAAACTTATATAAGTCAGTTTTACTTGTAATTACAAAGTTTTCTATCAACCATTTTATACCGACAAGCTTTTTTTGCAAAATACAGATGGAAAATTAGTGATGTTGTCAGTTTCCGACCCCGATTTTGAAGTTGGGCTCGAGTGTTTGCAGTATCTACAGCGTATATTTTAAATGTCTAAACAGGTTTATAAACTATGATAATACCTTCATTCCGTGAAGTAATAATTTTGAAAAGACTGCCTGTCTTTATTATTTTAAATGGAAATGAACTCGCATGGTTGATCAATCCTTCGCTTCGAAACTGACACCCCGCACTTCACATAACCGACACTCCAATGTTCCGTTGGACGCTGGATCTTTGTGAGCCGTGAGGAAGTGCCAAAACTCACTTAATCGAAATCAAAGATGCACAATATAAACTTGCATTCTGTTTTTATATTAAACGGAGAAAAGTGACAATTGTTTATAATGTTGTCATTTCAAGAGTACAGACCAGCTGTAGAATATAAGCTTTGATTACTCTTTATTCAGGGGCCGACTCCGACCTACCGTTGGGTGTATGGTTTTTTTTTGACCGTCCATTGAAGATCTTATGGTGGCTTTGAGTTTTTATTACTCCCCTTTGGGTCGTTGTCTCTTTGACACATTCCCCGTTTCCCTTCTTTTTTCTATTTGGTTGTAAATCTGTACGTCGTTTCAGTATAAGTTTTGTCACTTGGATGACCTTAGAAATAATTGTCACTATTTCATGTATAATATGAACAAATATTGTCTATATGGCAACAACACAAAAAAAAAAAACAGAATGTTAATTTAGTTTTGGGTGTTTCGATTTCGGCACTTCTTGACACTAAATATAATATACGTATAGTTGAAGCTGTCTATATTCTCATTATGTGCGTGTGAATAGCAAGAATTTCTATAGTTATCTTTCCTTATACAGGAAAATTTCTTAACAATATGTCCAAGTTAATCGATACCCTAAGATTGTTTTTCTGTTTTGTATTTTCTGTAATAGATTTGCGTTAAAAGTACTCAGAAACTATTTATTATAAGGCCTATTGTAACTTTTGATATGCTTTAAAGACCTGTTATGAGCATTTCCTTTGTTATTCAAGACACTTTAATTCTTAGCTATTTAGTTTTTTGTATTTTTCATATTCGGTGGTATTTTTCATATTCGAAGTCTTTTAGATAGTTAAAGTATGTTTTAGAGTGATTAATTGAATTAAAGTGCTTCGTAAGAAAACGGGTTGTAAAAATGCCTTCGCGCTGCCCACTCAGGCCTCTTGACCAACCCTTTTTTAGGAAGAACTTTAATTCAATTAATTACTCTGAAACATACTTTTAACTATTACCTAGTATGGAGACCTCTGTTTATGCAATTGATGCAACTGTTCCTACTCTATCACTTCATATCAACCTTTTTAACTAATATCTGAAAAGAAATTAATTCTACATCAGATAATTTGGCACTAAAGCTTGTTTTTTTTTTCACGTCTTTACTGATTTGACATAATCGGATTTAACTCAACCCTGGATTGACTCACTGATAGTGTGACGGGTGCCGCTAGCGGAGCAGGACACGTTTACCCTTCCGGAGCACCTGATGTCACTCTCGGTTTTCATGGGAGTTCACACTATGAGTGCCTTAGTTCTTAATGTTATCTTTTTATTTCCGTGCATTGTAGCCGTCTCACGTCGTTTTTATCTCTTACCGTTTTTGCCATGTCTTTGGACTTCGATTTTTGAGGTCATCGCTTCCCTTGTTCCTTCGGTATTCTACTGCCGTTGTTTTCTATCTAATTGCTTTTTTATGGATAAAGCCTCATTTGATAAAGTTCTATTTTCACTGTTCATTTCAGATATAATTTGTTCTTTGTACTCTAGTTTGGTATTAATTGGTTGTAAGTGACTTTGAAATCCTCAATCTAACTATGGACGAAGAGAAAATACTGCATGAAGAATAATATGTTCTAAAAGTGTAGGAATTAAACAGTATTTTCTAGTATATGCTTTGTTAAATTTACTTTTTGTCCTTGATTATATGTGACACACATACTTTCATGCATATTTGATAGGTCGTGGGTGAATTTCAACGTCTGATAGGGTTAGGTTCTACTACCGGTAATGAAGCGGGGCTATGTGATTCTTGAATCTGATATTTATTCTGTTTTAATAGATGAGTTTGTCTCTGTTGCTGTATGACCTTTACCCTACTTACTAGTCACAGTACTAAAACAGCTATCAACATAAAAAATAAAAGTTCAACCCTGTTCAGTTGATCACAGTTATTGTCCATGTACAATACACGGGGATAATAACAAAATGACTGAACATAGTTGTCAGGAGCTGAAGTCCATGAGACACAAAGACAAATCAGGTGGAAACCACCTGAAAAAAAGTCAACAATAATAGTCCTTATTTCGATCAGGCATTTCCAAAGAAATGGTGGTTTTGACTGATTTTATGGTGCACCAAGCCTCCCAATCCATTGCAGTTATGGCCTAAAGCATTTTAAGCAGGTCTTAAGACGTTGAAATGTTCATCCCAGTAGTAATCAATATGAACGTAATACAAAATTATCGAACAGAGTGATGAAGAGCTGAAGTCCGTGAGCAAAAAAGACAAATTATGTGGAAACCACCGGCAAATTTGTGGACCGCAATGGTCCTGACTCAGTAAAGGCATTTCAAAAGAAATGATTAAAATGAGAAATGGTTAAACCAGTTTTATGGCAAGACAAACTCCCCCTTCCATTGCGGCAGGGTCCGGTAGCAACTCAATAGCTGTTTCCATTGAAAGGTCATAGACAGTTAAAAGAAATGATCATCCCAATATTAAGTGAAGAAGGAATCTTGAATCATAGTTCGGACCGAAACTTAAAAATTTTCCACAAGGGACTGAGATTTATTAAAGAACTTTTTTGATGATTATATGAGACGGATTTTTTTTATTTCTTTTTTTTAAAGAAAATTTTGTTGAAAACTAATGAATATCTCCCTCTTTCAAAACCTTGTCCTTAGCAGGTTTTTGCTCTCAGTTTGGATACTTTTAATTAGTTTTTTTACATCTTTGGATTTCTGGTTTTATCTTAACTGCACTGAAAAGACAGATATTGTCGAAATGGCCATATGTGGAAAGTTAATTTACAGGAATTTCGTTGTTTAAACCCTGAGTCAATCCCATTGCTGGTTTACTTTTAGTCCCGGAGGGCATTCACCTACGCAGTAGTCCAGTATTTCGGCGCTTGTCCGAAAAATTTTTTATTTGAATATGTATAATATCTATAAAAACAATTTGTTGAAAACTGAATGTCCTTAGATGGTTTTGGCTCTCAATTTGGATCCTTTTAATTGGTTTTTCTTTATCAGCTTATTTACATCTTTCGATTTCTGGTTTTGATTTATCTGCACTGAAGAGACAGGTTGTCGAAATGGTCATTTGCAGATAGTGAATTTACAGTTATTTCAATATTTTGCTTTTTATTACCACTTGGTCGACACAACTGCTGATGGACTATTGATATTCCCGATGATATTTACCAATCAGAAGTCAGGTACTTCGGTGCTTGCCCGAAAACTGATTTTTTGGAAATTTTAACATATCAATATAGAAAATTTTGTTAAAAATTCGCGAATATTTCCCTCATACAAAACCAGGTCTTGAACTGGGTTTTACTTCCAATTTGGATCCCTCTAATCAATTATATCTCTATCAGCTTTTATTCATCTTTCGATTTCTGGATTTCCAATTTTTTGTTTTTATCTGCAGTGAAGAGAGATAGTTTGTCGGAATGGCCATATGTAGAAAGTAAATTTAAAGTTATTTGGAATACCACTTGGTTGATGACATTGCTGGTGGACTATTGGTCCTTCAGGGTATTCACCAACAACGAAGCCAAGTACTTCGGTGTTGGCTCGAAAATCTATTATAACCTAAAACTAAGGTTTATCTCCCGGGATGGTGTGTTGGGAAAGTCCTTTACAAGGAATCCTCATTGTTCTCTGATTTAAAAAAAATGCTTTTCTTTGGAAAATTCATAATTTTCATCATCTGTTGTGCAGCTTTTTGTCACGGGATTTATTCAGGCTTCGACTCCGAGCCTGAAGTTAATAATATTCCTGTATTCATTTGGTGGTCAGTCCAGCTTTTACTTCCATTCCCTTGAGTTTTTTTAATTACAAGCAGTTATATCAATTGTTGAAATTGTTGAAATAGAAATATATAGAAATTAAATATGCAGTAACTTCGGTAATTATTTCGTTTGTATATTGCGATTCCAATATAAATTTTTGAGTAGTTCTAAAGTGTATCACAAAACTAAGCAACTTTTACTTTTATTTGGATGTGTGAAGGTACCTAGCATCAATCAGATCAAGCTTAGCCTTCAAGCCTGGTCAGTGTTGTGTTTTTCAGTGTTCTATATCATTCTGTCATATATATTTTAGTCTTTGTCGATGATATTTGAAGGTCAAATTTCTATCCAATTATCTGTATGATTTTCAAACTTTTAACTTGGTACTGTTTAATGCTAAGAGAAGTATCACCTGTCATGAGTTTTACTTGGTTTTGTCTAAGGGTTAGAACAGTTAGTCAGCCG
Organism: Modiolus philippinarum; assembly: GCA_002080025.1. Lineage (NCBI taxonomy): Eukaryota > Metazoa > Mollusca > Bivalvia > Mytilida > Modiolidae > Modiolus > Modiolus philippinarum. The sequence continues at coordinate 4,919 of MJUU01033276.1, read as the reverse complement.
CTGAACAGATTTTTCAACACTATATGTCAGTGTTAAACAGTTGTCACGAATGGGCTGATCTGATATTTTTTATTAGAGGGGGTCGCTCTTCTGCTGTTTAAGTTTATGGCGTTTTTGTTCATATTTGTATGCTGTGTCTTTGTCATGTTGTCCTCAGTTGTGCTACATCTCTTGCTTTGCTTCGGGTTTTTTTTTTCTTTATTTTTGAATTTCCCAATGACTTTGGCTTTCCATTCATTTGGTTATTTGTTCTCTATCAGATTTCTTAAATCTTTAAGATTATAGTCTTCCAAATTTTTAGATTTAATCTACACTTGCGAAACATACGTTGTCGAAATGGTCACATGAAGAAACTGAATTTACAGTAACTTCAGTATTGTGTTATTTCTGCCCTCTGTGAAAGAAAAATTCAAAACAGGTACAAAATTGTAAGCAAATGTCGAATTTTAAAAAATACATAAACAGCAGAATAAGCAGAAATAGACAAGTTTCCAATTGGTGAATTTTCCCGGAAAATTTTGACGTCACTATGGCACGCGATAGTAACAAAAATGCGGTATACCTAGTATTTCGAACGAAAACTAGGGTTTTCGGCGAAATACTATGTATACCGATCGGAAACCCCTAGTTAACGTGCGGTATACCTAGTATTTCGCACGAAAACCCCTAGTTTTCGTTCGAAATACTAGGTATACCGCATTTTTGTTACTATCGCGTGCCATACCGATCGGTATCGGAAATTCGAGTTTAAACCAAAAACGCTATTCATAGTTTTAGCCAATGAGAAGCGAGAAACGGAAATCGCTATTTGATATTTAACGTTCGTCCAATCAGAAACGGAAAACGGTATTCAGGGTTTAATTAAACCAATCAAAATCGTTTATTCTGTTTATCGCTTATAATTCTCTATTTTTTATTCAAATTTTCGTATCTTTTATTTGTTTCATATATTTTGATATTATAAATTAATTATCAAATAGAGTTGTGCCTGTGACACTTTTAGGTGCGAATTGAAAATCAGATTCGCGGGTCATGGAAGGATATTCGATCTCGACTGTCTGTATTCACCTTCACCAGTTAAAAGTTGTGAATATCGCCGTTTAAGACTTTGTTTAAAAAAAAATTCATTTAACTAATCTCTAGAGCAAAGATTTTTATTTTCATATAACTTGATGTGTACTCCGTTTCGAAATTAAAAAAAATCATGAAATTTGGTAAGAAAAATAAATATTTTGATAAGTAGTTGAAAAAACAAAAACTCAGTCTTATAAATGATCAAAACAATTCAGTGTTTTAAAACTTTTACTTCATCATATTATCCTTTCCAAAGAATTTTTTAATTCGCAAAGTTTTAACTTAGATGGATTTTAGCATTTAAGAGGTATGAAAAGTATAATTTTAAGTATCCGGTTTAAACTTACTATTTAAAAATGAAGTAAGCAATAAAGTGCTTTGAAAATTTTACTTCATTATATGCTCTCGAAAGAGTTTGATATGTTGCAAAATAAAAAAAAATCATCAAATTTAGCAAAGAATAGGTAGAAAGTTAGATTTTTAATCAGTGGTTAAAACTCAGTCTTTAAAAATGACAAAAAAATTAAGTGTTTTGAAAATTTTACATCATAATTTCCTTTCAAAGAAATTTTATAATTCGCTAAGCAAAAACTTGGTGAATTAAAAAGGTTAAAAAGTAAAATTTTTAGGCTGCGGTGTAAACTAACTCTTCAAAAATTAAAAAAAGTTAAGTGTTTTGAAAATTTTACATCATTATATAATTGCATAGGAGTTTGATAGGTTGCGAAATGAAAAATTCTTCAAATTTAACATGGAAAAAGTATGAAAAGTATGATTTTAAATCAGCAGTTTAAACTCAGTCTTTAAAAATGACAAAAAAAAATTGTTATGAAAATTTTACATCATAATATCCTTTCGAAAGGAGTTTTATAATTTGCAAAGCAAAAAATTCATGAATTTTAACATTAAAAAGATATGAAAAGTAAAGTTTTTAGTCTGCAGTTTATACTAACTCTTTTAAAATGTGAAAAAAAGTTAAGCGTTTAGAAAATTTTACTTCATTAAATCCTTGCGAAGGCGTTTGATATGTTGCGAAATACAAAAATCATCAAATTAAGAATATAATAGGTATGAAAAGTAAGATTTTGAAGCAGTGGTTTAAACGCAGTCTTTAAAAATGACATAAAAATCTCAGTGTTTTGAAAATTTTACATCATAATGTCATTTCGAAGGAGTTTTATAATTCGCGTAGCAAAAACGTGATTAATTTTAGCATTAAAAGGTATGAAAAGTAAAATCTTAGTCTGCGGTGTAAACTAACTCTTGAAAAATGTCAAAAAAAGTTAAGTATTTTGAAAATTTTACATCATTATATCATTGGGTAGGAGTTTGATAGGTTGCGAAATTAAAAAAATATTGAAATTTAACATGGAATAGGTATGAAATATAACATGGAATAGGTATGAAAGTATTGAAGGTTGATTGGTTTAATTAAACCCTGAATACCGTTTTCCGTTTCTGATTGGACGAACGTTAAATATCAAATAGCGATTTCCGTTTCTCGCTTCTCATTGGCTAAAACTATGAATAGCATTTTCGGTTTTAACTCGAATTTCCGATACCGATCGGTATGGCACGCGATAGTAACAAAAATGCGGTATACCTAGTATTTCGAACGAAAACTAGGGTTTTCGGCGAAATACTATGTATACCGATCGGAAACCCCTAGTTAACGTGCGGTATACCTAGTATTTCGCACGAAAACCCCTAGTTTTCGTTCGAAATACTAGGTATACCGCATTTTTGTTACTATCGCGTGCCATACGTCACAATATAGATTTTCGAATGTCACAATGTTACGTGACGCAATTTACTCCGTTTGACCCCAGGTCAATCGGGGCAATTCATTCATAAAATGAAATTGGAAATTCTTATATTGTAAATGCATCCTGGAAGAGACTACCAAATGGAGAACAATGTTTATGTTTTAAATAACTGTATTATTAAATACCTATATGCGTCTGTCTGACTGTTTTCTGTCTACCCATCCATCCGTCCATCCATCCGTCCGTTTTCAACTTTAGAATGCTTTGACCAGTTTTCTTGAAACTTTGCAAAATTATTCAAGGAAAATAGCGACATACGATATCCGTTCAAGGACTAAAGGACTTTAGATTTTTAAAAAATAACCTAATTTGGAGTTTGTTTATGAAAATACAGATATATTGAATTTTGATTTAGATTTGTATATTCTTCATACCACAATTTTAAAATAAGATGATTTGATTGATACACACCAGAAGTCCCCTTTGTGTCGTGTTATCCCCTGTTACACCATGATAAATAACAAAATCCTGGGATTTTAGTTTTTGCAAATGGCAATTTTGACAAATAAATAAAAGTGACAACAAAAGTCCGAATCAATTACAAGGAGAGACTAGTAGTTGTTCTCTCTAGTACATATTGAATCAAACATTTGAAAATCCATAAACCATCTATGAAACATTAAACTTTACACATAGGTTGGACACTATATGGAAAGGTGCCTAAAAGAATTTAATTATTGTGTTAATCCAAGAAGGGTTGATAAATTGACTTTGGACTTTTTATTGATTCATTCTCAATTCAAACATATTTTACCAGTTATGATAAATTTAATTGAATTATGCATGTTAGAAGTTCTCATGATGACTTCAAGACTTTAACCCTACCGCTGGCTTTTCCTAGTGCCGGTACCAATTCCGGCCGTCCCGAGTTCCTATCGTTGTTTACGTTTGTCTTTTGTCTTATTTGTGTTTTTCCTGTGTAGTTCCCTAGCAGATTGTGGCATGTAATTATAATTTTCAGCCACTGTAGGTGTTTCCTTTTGTCCCTCTTATTTCAAAGAACAATAAAACCGTTGTTCAATCGCTAATTTTTATCATGCATTTGTAGACACTACATCTCGTATGCATTTACTCCATATCCTTTCACTCTGAATATCATGTCAATCGTAAGACAGATCACGTGATCATGTTCATTTTTCGTCCCCATTGAATCATTTGATGGATTTATGACTACGGTTTTCTATTATTCCTTACTTACTGTATATGCAATATTGCAATATCATATGACAATCGTAAGACAGGTCACGTGATCATGTTCATTTTATCATTTTATGGATTTATGACTGTCATTCCTTATTAACTATATATGCAATTATTGACGTCTTCTAATCGGTACTCTCCCATAAAAGTATTTTCGTTTTTAAAATATGTTTTGACCTCATATTTTTTCAACAAATAAGAGTTTTTCTCCCATTGAATTATTCCAGTAATATTCAATTTTATCGCTCGATCGGAATTATCCGAATCTTAAACCTCTTGATGTGGCAACTGTATTAATCCTCATCAAATTTATACTTAATTTACGTTGGAATTTCTACACATTGCTTTTAGAAACCAAAAATTTATACAGTGTGAAATGTTATTATGGGGTTTATACGTATTTGAACATATGGTGGTATTTTTGATATTGTGTGCATCTTTTCTATGGACACGTCATGGATATACAAATCTTTGTGATTTTGTTCACTTTATTATTTTGACTTTCATTAACTGCTTCTATTTAATTGCAGAAAACTACATAAAAATCAGAAAGGTTACCCGTTTTTAATTCATTTCTTGTACTGTTTTTTTTAGGATTGGATTGGATTTCATTATTCATTTCATTTTATTATAAAGTTTTAAGATTGGTTAAAACTCATGTCCAGAATTTGGTACACGTATTTCAATAGAAATTGTGGGATAACCAGTTTTATGGGGTCCAAAACTTCCCCTTCAATTCCGGTTGTGTCTGGTAGTAACTCTGCACCTCATCAGCAATTGTTACTGAAAGGGTAGAGACAGTTAGAAGAATTGTCTATC
>MJUU01033275.1:63152-82920 GCA_002080025.1 Modiolus philippinarum | reverse complement strand
ATATATATAAAACATGATAATCCATCAAAAAAAATTTAAATAGTAAGAAATTTCTTATATCATAATTGCATAAAATTTTTTGAGATTTATATTGGTATGTTAAGAGTCATGATTTGTGTCTTGTGTAAACAAAAATACAACTTACAAATATTTTTTTTTAATAATTATTATCTGTTTTCAAACTGAATATATAAAATAAATACCCTAATTAAAATCAGTGAAGCAGAAGGACAATTTTATGACCCCTCATAAAATTGTCAGATTTTGGGTTTGGGACATGCCCAACAGGGACATTTATCATCATATGCCTCTGCCTGTACTGTATTTTCCCTAAAGGACCTATGTTAAACTATGTTCCCTAGTGACAGCCATTTTGGATTTGTGAACGGTACAAGTATGTAAAATGTAGCAGATGACCATCATGTTACCAAGCCTAGTTAATATGAACTTGATATATGAAATGGTTTTCAAAAGTTATTTATATCAATTTAAAATTTTTTACCATATGGCCAAATTTTAAACTAAGATTTGCAGGGGATGCCATCCTGAATTTATGATCAATACTAAAATTTTACATACAATGTATGTTTGATGACCATCATGTCACCATGCCTAGTTAATATCAACTTTATAAATGAAATGGTTTTCAAGAATTATCAATTTACAACACACAGTACACTCAGAGACTTGTTGTGATAGATGTCCGACGTCTGACATGTCTAACTTTACATTTCAGGCAGTAGGTCTGACAGAGACAGGTGCAATAAAAAGGGTCATAAAACTTGAGTTGTTAATTAGCACACAGGTGTACAGTAGGTTAACAAGATTAAAAATTCAATTACTGTTGTTACCTGAGTCAGAATGTACAGGTGACATAATTGTTGATTTTTTTACCTTATTGTTTTAATAAATAAAATTTGTTATTTTTGATAGGGGCCTAAACAATTAATGACAATCCTAAAATACAATAAATTCTGTGTTGATGGAAGCATGTAGAAAATAATTTATATTTCTGTCAAACTTCATCAAAAAAATAAGTCCAGAGTAGAAAACTTATCTCAACATTTTTGCCAGCCCTAAATTCATTTATTTAATTATTTATCATGTTTATACAAATTTGTTGAAACGATAGCCTTTCCTGCTCAAAACTAAACTGCCTTGAGCAGAGTAGTTATTTCCAATTCTGAAATGTCTCTTATTGTACAATTTTTCTATTTTTGTGGTTTTTTTTTCAAAATCAGAATTTGTATTATAATTATTGACCTGGAAACTATATTTTCAGACTAAATACACAACCTTTTGGAGGAAACAAACTTCAACTTTTGTCATGTATTGGTTAAATTAAATGTAATTGTTTAATTGTTTTTCCAAAGTTATTTGTTTATTCTGGGAATGTCAATACCAGCAGTTTATTAGTACTGGGTGTACTATACTTTAAATTTAGATTTAAAAATCAACAATTTCAAAAGATTATATTCAAATAGATGTACTAGTAGATAAATGGGTGTTTTTCAGGGCTACACTTGTTTCATTCACTTTTTAGTACCAATCCATGCTATATGAATGAAACAAGTGCTTTGACACAACTATTTCAAAAATAATTGGTCTGCTCTAACTCGCTAGCCATCTCTTTTAAAATAATGTTCAATATCAATTGTTTTAATATAAAAGGTAGTACTGATAAATCAAAGAGTATCATTCTTGCACATTTAAATATACATGTATGAATATATAGTGTTCAGTTGGAAAATGATTTTTGATGTCTTATAATGCAATGTAGTTAAAATTGTTTCAATAAGCCACTTTCATTGTGGTAACAATGCAAAATATTTAACCTTTTCAGCAAACCCTGTTCTATTAAGGGGAGATCATTTGTAAAGAAATAATAGGGAAAATCAGTTTTCCATCCATTATTAAAAAATAAAGAATGGGACACCCAGATTTTTGTTTCAAGCAAATCGAAGGCAAGTATATTTTCGAATAATATAGTATATTTACCAAATTTAAAAAAATATATCTGAAATAACTAAAATATATTTTCTTGTTAAAATTTGCTAATACAGTCTTTTGGACCCCTGTACCACCTTAAATAAATAGTTTTTCCGTTGCTGTCCTTTTCGTAAATAATTTTTTAATAGTTTTTGTACAATTTTTAGTTACTTTTGAATACCTATTTTATTCCAGTATTTGAAAAAAAACACGATCTTATCATTATATATATATATATTTATTAAATAAAAAGAAACAGGCTTTACTTTTTTTTTATTCCTGTCACTTGTTTTTAGATACAGCTTGATCAATTTGAAATAAGTATTTTAATGTGAATATACAAAGTTTAAAACAAACTGTAACAAAATGTAAAATACAAGACAAATATGAAAAATTTTTAAACAATGTCTTTCATTTTATTTCATTTTGTTTTTTTTTTGAATCTCCGTGTTTAACAGATACCTAAGAAAAGAAAATCCTTATTTTTTCACATTTTTTTAATTTAAAGATGTGATGTGTGTTTCTTTAAAACAAGTACTATAGTATCCAGTCACAGTTTTATGATCATCAGGTACATATTTACGACCCCTAATTAAGCTATTCACACCATAAGTATACAATCAACAAACACTGACAGACTCAGGCATTAAGACTCTGAAGGTGATCTATTACAACATGTCTCTGAGTGTACTGTAGATCTTAATAAAATGAAAAATTGCTATTCAAACTTGACCTCTATCTCAAAGCGTTTGAGAAAAATAAGACAAAATGCAAAAATTATGAAAATTTGACTAATAAAGGGGCATTTAGATTTTCATCAAACTTTCCAGGTGGGTAGATCTTGACATGCTTAATATTTTTGCAATTTAAAGTTGACTTCTATCTGATATAGTTTTTCTAATAGAAAATAAAAAAAATATGAAAATTTTGAAAATTTTACGGAAAAAAGTGTAATAACTCCGAGAGGGGTTTTCAGATTTTTTTCAAAATTGCAAGGCTGGTAGATCTTGCCATGTTGATCATTTTTACACCAGCCAGATTTTTTATATCTGTAACAGTTTTCGTGTTATTTGCAAAAAACAGCAATTTACTCCTATGTTCTATTTTTAGTAACATCAGCCATTTTGTTTGATCTTCAGACTAATCGAACACAATTTTGAAACTGCATACCCTGGTGATGATCATAGGTGTTAACCCTCCCAATTCTGCGGTAGACTCCCGCAATTTGTCACAAAGCAGATATTTCTCCTGCAATGAAATGGTCTCCTGACAGGGAGACAGGTTTTCGTGAATGTCTCCTGCAATATCTCCCGCAATCATATGTTGTCAAACTGATAATTAACTAGGTGAAATTATCGAACATGCCAGTTATTGATTTTTTTTTGTCAATCAGTATAGGTAACACTTATTTTACAGGTAAACATATTAATTAGACTGATTAATTATTGTTGATCATGTTGATTGGGGCAGTAATGAGGACAGTTGTTGTTTATATTGCAATCAGTTAGCAGTGACAATGATTACAAGGAATCAGCAAAGTTATTTCGATACGACCATTTTTATAAATACCGCTAATTACCTCCCTTGTATTATTTTCCATTTCCTAAATAAAGCACAAATAATATTGTTCCTTCTCATGAATGATTAAATCCCGGCACAAGATGGAAATTTCAATAGTCACATTTCAAATGGAAGATTTCAAGTGACAGGCCAACATTGCAGACGCCATCTTAAAAATACAAAGGGACGTAACGCAAAATGAACATTTTTTTTATTAGGCCATTGGCGTAAGGGGAGGTAATTCGAATTGACTCAATACGGAAATTTATTAGGACAATATCAGCCAATCAAATTGCGAGAAATACTATGAAATCAGGATAATACAAAATATATTCAAAACAAAGGGATTCAGAAACCTGACGCAGCTAATATTAATCTGCTTCCCTTGAAATAACAACAGAATGTGAGACAAGTCTAAGTTAAACAAACATTGAATATAACCTGGGGCTAATATTAGTCCCAGATATAACATATAATAATATTACGATCAGGATCGTCCCGCCATTGTCGTCTGCTCAATTTCCAAAAAGAAAAAGAAGATCATTTATTAGCGGTTCGTTTTAATTAAATAATCAAAACAAGTAATTATAAGAAATAGATCACCCGTCACGCTATGGCCAATTGACCACGGGTATAATCTCCTACTCGGGTATTGAACAGTTTTTATAGTCATTGTTTGAAAAATTTGATTTTCAGAATTTTCTATGAATGATAAAATAGCGGTAGCTAAACACGTAGCACAATCTGTAATTTTTTTAATTTTTCAGATAATCTTCGGGTAGTTCTGATTTCGGATTCGATTGCCAAATATGTGGGACAGATTCAACATCTTACAGTTTTACCCTTTAGAGGAGCTCGAATAGTGGATATTGAAGAAAAAATCAAATCAGGAGAGTTACATTTAGATTCTTTTACTCACGTTATTTTTCATGTCGGCACAAATGATGTAGGCAATAATTCTCAAACAATTATGTCAGATTTTAAGTTTCTGCCGAAAGCTTGTCGCAATTTCAATACTAAAATTTTGTTTTCTTCCATACTTCCTCGTCCTGCTGATTTTTCCAAATCGAAAGATCAATGTATAGAAATCATCAAGAAATTACAATCCTTATGCTCTAAATATGGCATGGGCTTTATCAAGTCCTATAACATATTTCTCAAAATGGCCAACCTATCCGACATTTATTTGCTAGAAATGATGGTGGTTTACATCTGAGATATGAAGGAACCAAACAGCTCAGATGGTGCATTATTAATGCAGTTAGACATTTAAGGTGTTAAATTGTATATAATTATACCAAATACTTTTAAATATATATTTTGTATTTACTTACTTCATTATGCATTCTTAAAAAATTTACACACATGCTTATATTTATATGTATATATACGTATTTTTTGTAGTTTTCATTATTATCATGCATATATCTTTTTTTTATTTAGGTTTCACTTCTACAAATTAGAACATCATCTTTTGGAAGTTTCTTCTGCCTTCGGAAGTTGATCATTTCGAGTAGACCGCATACTTTATAAGAGAGTAGATTATCTCTTAAAGTATTTTATGGGAAACTCTTACAATGGAGAACATCATCCTTTGGGAGTTCAGTCCTTTTGAAGGAGTAGATTATCTTTCAAGGGTTCGGTTTTTTCTTTCTCTTGATATATGCATGTATTGTTTGGCGGGCTTGTTTGGCGGATTGTTTTGTGTTCGCACGCTTATGTATTATTTGTTTTGTATGTTGAGAGAATGAGTGAATGACCGTTGAATATGTCTGTATATGTTTTTTTTCCGGCACAGCAATTGTATTCCTGTGTTTTCTGCCAAAATATTAAATTAATTATTTTCTTAACATTATGGTTTATTTCTATTTATGTTAACGCATAATTGGTTCGTTTTAATTAAATAATTAAAACAAGTAATGATAAGATTAATAGATCACCCCGTCACGCTATGGTCAATTGACCACGGGTATAATCTCCTACTCGGGTATTGAACAGTTTTTATAGCTATTGTTTGAAAAATTTGATTTTCCCAACCGCCACTCCTTTTTTTTTTTTTTACATTTACTTGGTATTTAACTTATTCTATTTCATGGGTAAAATATATATGCTATATTTTTTTCTCAATTAATTTGTTTTTCTGGCGGATTGTTTTGTGTTCGCCCGCTTATGCATTATATGTTTTGTATGTTGAGAGAATGAGTGAATGAGCGTTGAATATGTCTGTATATGTTTTTGCCGGCACAGGAATTGTATTCCTGTGTTTTCTGCCACAATATTAAATAAATTATTTTCTAAACATTATGGTTTTTTTCTATTTATGTTAACGCATAATTCAAATCTCCCGCTCTCAATAATATAGGACTGAACTGTGTGAAAGATATTTATAGGTTTCATTATGAGTGAGGCTTGTATATCGCTTGTTATCAAATTGAGCTATTTAATAACACAATGATAAATAATGAGCTTCAGCGAGTTAATTGTTGATTATTTGTAATTAAATAGCTAAAGTGCAAGCCTCACGAGTTGTGAAACCTTTTTCTCTTATGATAGAATTCATCTGTAAACCATTCTGTCGTGTTCTCCCAATTATGTTAAGTTGGAAGAATTTAGTTTGTTGAGTTTGTGAATATATTGAAGATTGATTTTGTACTTTAAACTTATCCTTATAACGAATGTAAAGTCTAACAATAAATTTTCCCCGTATATAAAGTAGAAACTATAAACAACGATAAGTGTTGTAGATGTAAGAACTATGTTGAATTATACACACATGTACACAACAATCAATAGCAATGACAAGTACATGATTCCTCGCTGGTGACAAACCTGGGTGAAAGCTCGGTTGAATTGTATTACAGTTTTTAACATCATTACAGTAATAAAGTTAATTTCTGCTTGTCAGTTAAGTGAAAATGTTACGAATGATTTGTAATTAAATATAGGTGTAAATTTCTCGGTCTCTGTGGTAACTGATTCTGATGTCAATTTCCACGCGCCAGTGATCCCAATACATATTACATCATAACATCAGCACAGAACACAGCAAGGAAACTTATTTTTAGCAATAAAATAATATATTTCAAGTGGCCAAAATATATTCAAACTGAATTAATAAGTGAGTACACACGAAGCTCATTTTTTTCATTTCTTCTTCTTTCCAATGAAATAAAAAAATAATGCAGGCGACATAATGCAATGAGCACAGAATTTAAAGAAAGACTTGCCCGATGATGACGTTGGTTTGACCTGATGTGTGACCTCTAGAACAACCAATGAAAATGCGGCTGAAAGGTTATTTAATTGTATGAAAGGCCAATGAAATGATAGCATAAAAGTTATCACTAAGTGACTAAAAATTATCTTATCGTGTAAGAAATAGATATTGCTGCCACATCATAAGAGAATTTTATTTTCATCATAGGCCAATAGTTCACTGCCAAAGAGTAGAGTTTTCAAATTTATAGTATTACATATATATATAACATATTTGACACTGACATTCTATTTGGGACTGTGTACATTCCTCCTGAGAATGTTCAGTTCTTATAGTACTATTGACATTTTCGATGTCATACAAAATGACTTGATTAAATACACAGCCGAGAAGAGATACATGGTATGCCTTGTTGGAGATTTTAACGCACACACGGGACTTAAGTCAGATTTTACTGATATTAATGATTATGTACTTAATTTTGTTCAGTTAGATGAGGTTGTTAATGTTGTTAATTTGGATGCTTTAGGTATTGTTGCTACTCGTTACAGTTTAGATTTATCAGTTGACAATTATGGTAATCGTTTATTACATATGTGTCAAAGTTTAGAATTATTGATTGCAAATGGAAGACTAGGTAAAGATAAAGGTATTGGTGTTTTAACATGTAAAGGTAAAGGTAAGTTTAGTTTTATTTAACGTCGGTGAACACAACTCAACAATTAAGCTCTATACGAGCTTTTTAACCGACGGCGAGATTTTTCGACCTGTTGGCACTTATGCCGTTCTCGCACGGTCGTCAGGTTTTGTGAGGGAGGAAAGCCCGATATTCCATTGTGGAAAATCGGTGAAACTTTCGGTGAAACCATGTAAAAACAAGACTGTTGTTGATTATTGTATTTTGTCATCAGAACTTTTTGAATATATTTCTAAATTTGAACTTTTACCATTTGACCCTATGTTATGTGATGTACACAATGCTTTACATGTTGAAATTGTGTGTAAACCTGTATTAGTCAATGATGAGATTAATGAAGTTGATCCAAGTATTATTGTAAAACCGAAATGGGATAATGCCAAATGCCAATCTTTTACTGATGTTTTAAATATTGATAGTATTAATTCTTTGAATGTTAAACTAGACAATGTTGATATTTAAAATATTGATAAGGATAGTCTTAATAATTTAGTTCAAGATTGTAATGATATACTTATTGAAGCCGCTTATGATTGTAGTATGGTTAAAGAAATTAAGATACAAAAGAATGATTGTAATAAAAAATATCACAAATTGTAAGGTGTCAAAATCATGGTTTAACAAAGATTGTCATGTCAAGAGAAAAATGTATTATAAAGCAAAAAATTACAATTGGAGAGTGAAAACTGTAGACAAAAGAAATAACTTAATAAGATGTAGCAAAGAATATAAAAAAATGATGGGTGTTCCATGGAAACCATTGTCGCCTGCACCACAGAAGAGCCAATTATGGCAAAATGAACCTCTTAAATCTGTAAAATTAAAAGTATCATGTGCATGTCTAGATTTTTTTAGAATATGTATAACAGTTTTGTGGAATTGCAGATGAACAAACTGATTTAACAAATGAGCTATGTTGGGTTGTCTAGCCTCTAAAATCTGCAAAACGAAGTTTTAAGTATAATGTGCATAACCAGACAAGATAAACATCATATACTGAAAGTTTGGTTGGAATCTGACATACAGTTGTGAAGGGTCGAAGATTAACAAACCGAATTAACAAATGAGCTATTTGGCTCTGTGAACCTCTTAAATCTGTTTAATCAATTTTTAGGTATTACATACAAAACTAAATCAGGTGAACAACAAGTTTGCAAGTTTGGTTAGAATCTGACTTAAAGTTATGATGAAGTCGTGGATTTACAAACCAGATTCACAAATGAGCAATTTTGGATCTGTGAACCTCTAAAATCTGTAAAATCAAAATTCTAAGTATCAGGCGCACAACTACACCAGGTGAACAACACATCCTGAAAGTTTGGTTGGAATCAGACAAGCAGATTTGAAGGAGTTGCCGATTCAAAAACAGACCGACTCACAGAAGAGCAATTTTGGCTCCACGAGCCTCTTAAATCTGTAAAATCAAAATTCTAAGTATCAGGTGCACAACTACCCCAAAGAAACAACATATCCTGAAAGTTTGTTTGGAATCGGACAACCAGTTTTGAAGGAGTTGCGGATTCAAAAACAGACAGACTCACAAATGAGCAATTTTTGCTCAGTGAACCTCAAAAATCTGTAAAATTAAAATTCTAAGTATCAGGTGCACAACTACACCAGGTGAATAACATATCCTGAAAGTTTGGTTGGAATAGGTTTTGCATTTAGAAGTTAAGCACTGTACAAAATAATGATGATAGTGATTTTAATGTTGATATTGATTGTAGTACTGTTACAACTGAAATCATGAATTAAATGCTGTTCTAACTAAAGATGATGTTGTAAAAGCTATTAATTCCTTAAAAAAATAACAAGTCATGTGGTACTGATATGATATTAAATGAATTCTTAAAGAAGTCTTGTGAGAAAATGATTGATGTATAAGTAAAACTTTTTAATGTTGTTTTTAAATCTGGTATAATACCAGATCAGTGGTCAGTTGGTGTTATATGTCCATTTTATAAAAACGATGGTGATATTGCAAACCCTGATAATCATAAAGGTACTACTATTTTAAGTTGTAATTGCAGGTTGTTTACAGCTGCATTAAACAACTGGTTAAACCTTCATGTAGAAAGTATGAATGTTCTCTGTGAAGAACAAGCAGGGTTTCGAGAAAAAAAATATGGTATACTTATGATTACATATTCAATCTAAAGTGTCTTATTGGTTTAGATCTGTGTAGAACCAAACCTCTATACTGTGCTTTTATTGACTATTGTAAAGCATTTGGCTCAGTAAATAGAATTGCTTTATGGCATAAATTGTTACAAAACTGTATTGATGGAAACATGTTTGCTAAATCTTGTGTTCGCCAAAATGCTTTGTTATCTGAATATTTTCAAAGTAATGTAGGTGTTCGCCAAGGTGACAATCTTTCACCTGTACTTTTGTCTATATTTTTAAACAATTTTGGTTGATTTCATATCTTGAGCATATAATGGTTTAAATGATGTGTATTATGCTTCTCATATACTTGATACTGATGAAATTTCTGTATACCTTAGACTGTACTTGTTATTATATGCTGATGACACTGTTATTTTAGCTCAATCTGAGGTGAATTACACATTGAAATCAATGCCATGTATTTGTACTGTAAAACATGGGAATTAGAAATCAATGTTTCAAAAACCAAAGTAGTTATTTTTAGTAAAGGTAAACTCTAGAGATAACCCTGTATTTACAATAAATGGAAAAGTTTTGAATGTTGTAAATGATTTTTCATATTTAGGTATATTTTTTGTATCAAATGGTCCTTTTTCAAAAAAACGGAGCTAAGTTACTAGAACAAGGTAGAAAAGCAATGTATTGTATGCTGAAAAAATGTCGTAGTCTTGGTTTACCTATTTATAATCAACTTCAGATGTTTGATACAATGATATCCCCATATTGCTTTATGGTTGTGAAGTGTGGGGTTTTGAGAATAATGATAAAATTGAATCTTTGTTTTCACAATTTCATAAAATTATTCTTGGCGTTAAAAATCTACTCCTAATTGTATATTGTATGGTGAGTTAGGTAGATATCCTATAGAGATTATTTTTAAAGGCAGAATGATTGGTTTATGGAAAAGGTTTATTTGTAACAAACAAGATAAGATTTCTGCTATTTTTTTTATAAATTGTTGTACTAATTGCATGAACATGATATTTTTCATTCCAAATGGTTACTGTGTATTGAGAATATTCTAAATGAATGTGGTTATTCTGATCTTTGGATATCATAAAATGTAACTAATAATGTATTTTTGTCAAGGAATGTAAAACAAAGATTATGTGACCAGTTTAAACAAAAATAGGCTGCAAATGTTTTTTATTCATCAAAATGTCTTAATTATTGAATTTGTAAATGTAATCATGGTTTAGAAAATATGTACTTGGTTTGCCAGATGATTTAAGGAAAGCATTATGTAATTTTAGATGATTCAAACATAGGCTTCCTATTGAAAAGGGTAGATTTTTTGGGTATTCAACGTGATGATAGAATTTGTGACGACTGTACCAGTAATTGTATAGGTGATAACTGACATACCTTATCACTTACGATCGTGATTCGAATGCACCCTTTTTTGTAATGTACAAAGTGGGGCACGAACTCACATCGCAGTGGTGATAGACTACAGTGGCTGTATAGGTAGTAGAACTACCTTGACCACTCGGCCAACCAGGCCCCGTCTGTTTTATGGAACATGGATAATCGAAGTTATTACTGATATAGATTAATATTATATTGGTATCTCTATTATATAAAAAATCAAAATAAAAAATATATAGAAAAATAAAGAGACTACTGATACACCATCATCAGCATTATCCCTTGACCTATACCTGGGGACCTATACCAAGGACCTATACCTGTGCAATGACAAATCTGGACGTCTGAAAACAAAACTCTAAGACAAGCTTGATGATTTCGACTTTCCAATGGTGAACTTCACTGTTTTGAACAGTAATATTCCCAAATCTCCGTATACTGCGTCTGCATTTTCACACAACTCATTCGCTATTGGGGTGTCTGTAGTTTGTTCAGCGATTTTGTCAGCAGCGTTTGACTGCCTGCAACATAAATTACTATTATTAAAAAATTGAAGCTTACAGAATGTAAAAATATGCAATAAAATTAATCGAAAGTTATCTTACGAACAGAAAAAATGGTACTGCACTAAGTAATTGGCAACATATATATAAAGGTGTACTGCAAGGTTCCATACTTGGACCTGTGCTTTTAAATATTTCCTTAAATGACATATTTCATTTTACTAGCGAAAGTACTTTATACAATTACGCTGATGACAATACGCTCTCGCGTGCCGACCATAGTATTGAAAATATCATTAAAATTTTGGAAAGGGATAGTTTAGCTTTAATTGAGTGGTTTGCATGTAATCAGATACAGGCTAACCCGGAAAAGTTCCAGACCACAGCACTTGGCAAAGAGTCTATGGACATCAATATTACATTTAATTTGGCAGCAAATAAAATTCGGTGTGAGGAGGAAGTAAAATTACTGAGGGAAACCATAGATTTTGAACTTAATTTTCACTCCCACATTTCTAATATTTGTATAGTAAGTGAGACCCGAACCGTCAATCAAAAGAACGAACAATCCATGGACAATGGCAACATCGGACACACTAAGAAACAAGGACACCATTTCAGTACGGGACAAAAAGGAAAAATGAAGACACACATACAGATGAACAACACGGACCCAATAAAAACCATGGGCGAGATCAGGTGTACCGGTAAAGTAAGCATCTCCTGCTTCTTCAAGGCACCCGCCGTGATGAACATGTCAAATCCGGTAGTAAAGTCAAATCCGATAGAGGAAAAACAAACTTTAGTTGCAGAGGGAAAGATCTGTTGTCATCTGAGAAACAGATATCCCATAGCGATCCACAAGATCGTGATGTCGACCGTAAAACTTCTGTAGTGATGACTTTAAGTTTTTGGTAATATAACCTTGCTTAAGTAGTCTATTTGTAAGCAACTGAGTTCTATCAAGGAAGTCACTGTAACGACCACAAGCCCTTGAGTAGCGAATGAGTTGTGAGATGTAAACTCCATATGCTGGTGTTTTTGGAATGTTGCTACAAAGAAAAGGTAAGTTGACTATTGGAAAAGTGAAGTCATCGCGTTTGTCATACAGGCTAGTTTGTAATGTACCTCTGTTGTCAATTTCAAGATGAAGGTCAAGGAAAGAAGCCGATGTGGAAGTATCTGTAGTATCCTTAATTTCAAGCTCTTTTGGATAAATAAGATGAAGAAAATCACCAAAGGGAGAGTTGTTTAGTGATAAATAAGATGAAGAAAATCACCAAAGCGAGGGTTGTTTAGTGATAAAATATCATCTATATAACGGAAGCTGAAATTAAAGGACTGGGCCAGTTTTTTGTCCTTATTTTGAAGAAGCCCTTCAATGAATTCAGTCTCATAAGAATGGAGAAACAGATCGGCTAAAAGAGGTGCACAGTTTGTGCCTATTGGAATTCTAATGGTCTGTTTAAAAACAAGTCCTCTATTTAATTTGTATTAAAGCTTCTAGACAGCTAAACGTTTTAAAAGATTAAGTATTTATTTAAAAAAAAATAGGAAAGTTAACAGCATATTACTCCTTCATTTTGTCTAATTTTAATTTTTGTCCACTTACATGGCATTTTTGTAGCGAATCAAACACAAATAAAATAGAGAAAATTCAGGAACGTGCATTAAGGTTTTATATATGATGACCATAAAAGCACATATGAAGATCTGTTAATTAAATCTTATCTTCTATTACTAAAGGTAGGTAGTAAGTAAGTTAGTAAGTAAATTTTATTTAGAGTCGGTACACATATACATATAACAAATTAACATGAGCACTGTGGGGCTCTTACAGACTATAACATATATGTATTTAGTTATATAAACACAAAGCAAGAGATACAAATTATACACACATGCACATAAATAAAAGCACAGCAGCAACATAACAAAATATTACACACACAAGGCAAGAAATAAAAATATAAAAAGACATACACAAGAATAAAAAGCACAGCAGCAACATGACTGAAAATGTATATATAAGCAACACTAAAAAAATAACAAGCTAGCTTAAACAATAAAGTATATATCAAACAGGCGGCAGAACAAACAATAACAGACAGGAATCCATCAAGCATAAGGCACAAGTACAAGAGCTGCAAAACATTTTGGCCCCCACACCAACGATTAGTTTTTGAACTAAGTAAATTCCACATCTTAGCTTTAGCTGCCTCATACCTGAAGGATTTTTTCCCATATGATGTAGTTCTAGGCTTGGGTACCACAGCTGTATTAACATAGCTGAAATTATAAGTATTGTTTTTAATTTCAATGTAAAATATCATGTAAAATACAAGGACTAATTTTGTAAATTACTTGAAAGATTCTAAGGCAATTGCGCGCATCCTTCTAGTTTTAAGTGACGGAAGTTTAGATTTTTCCAGAAGAGAATCATAAGAGGAGTCAAAATCTTTATAAATGAAACGGAGCGCACGTTCCTGATTTTTTTCAATTTTAGATGAATTTTGTTCGCTACAAAAATGCCAGAGCTAAAATTTGACATGATAAAAGAATAATAAACTGTTAGTTTTCCAAGTCTACTTAATACTTAAAAAAGGTAAGAAGATTAAGAACTATGGCTATAGAAGTATATAAAATTTTACATAGAGGATAGCCCCCCCCCCTTCTTACTTACATGATCTTGTGAAAACTGAAAATACAAAATAGTATTTCAGGTATGACAACATTGGTGAAGTACCGCCAGTTGGACAACAAGGTACAGGCTCAAATTTTTCCGCTACACTGCCCCAAATTATGGAACGAGTTGCCAAACCATTTTAGAACTCAAACATCTTTTAATCAATTTAAGAATTTAATTAACCTATGGAATGGCAACTCGTGTCATTGCAATGCATGCTGTTGATTTTATCTTTTAAATTTAGATTGCATGATTTTAATAGTCATTAGAGCCTCTTATTTATTTGGCTGAATGTTTCATTGTGCTTAGTTTTTAGCTATTATAGTGCTGCCTCTTAATTTATTTGCTTATAGCATGGTCTAAAGGTTTTATGTTTTATTTGTGCTGACTTTTACTCTAATATGCCTATGTTTTAGCTCATAGTGTTATGTATATGTACCGACGTTAAATAAAGCTTTTTGTATTTTGTATTTGTAGCAAAATTACTGTCTCAAAAACTTACATCAGTCACTGTTGCAATTGTGACTACAGATTTTTGTGGTCGTCACTATGATTTGACAGACCGTTACACTGTTTCCAGTTCAAAGATGAGAATAGATATCTTTAGACAGATCCAGATTTTATAATTATTACCCGACTTAAAAAAAAGACCTACCGTGACAAAACCGGATTTTTTAACTGCCGGGCTGTGTGACGGGTGCCATGCGTGGAGCAAATCATGCTTACCCTTCCAGAGTACCTGCTGATACCTCAGTACACTGCTAATACTTTAGTTTTGTGGCGTTTTTGTTCATTTTTTGTTTATTTGTTTTGTCTTTCGTCTTGAGGTCTCAGTTCGTGTTGGATATGAATTGCCGTAATTTTGGAACCCCCCCTTTCAACATTTTTGCTTCGGTATTAGTTTGCCGATGTATTTCATCGGTTAAAAAACTAACATCGGGAGTTAAGCTACAAGTGTTTTAAACGCTGCTGCTTCGCATTATCTTACTTGTTGCTAAACCCCCGGTGTTAAATCTTAAGTATAAACCAGACATTCAACAAGTGTGGGCAATACGGATGTCCCCTACCGGTGGAATAATTCTTTGTTATACCAGCAAAAATAGTTAAAGAAGAAAAGTCTTCCAAGCCCAAAGCCCATAACTCAATCAAAAATCAATGGACCCAACCCATACTCAATCTTCATCTGTAACCCATAGTGGCTAATTAACAATGCAAATATCAGCTTAATATCTGAACCAGTTTAGAAAAAAAGTTTGGAAAATCTATATTTTACCAATATTTTCTAAGTCCAAGGCCCATAACTCCGTCAAATATCAATGGAATGGAACCAAACTCGAATTTGATCTGTAACTAATAGTGGTAAACTCAAATAGCAAATATTAGCTTAATATCTGGAAGAGTTTAGAAAAAAAGTCTGGAAAACCTATATCTTACCCAAATTTTCTAAGTCAAAGGCCCATAACTCCGTCCAAAATCAATGGAACGGAACCAAACTCGAACATAGTAACTCTAACTTGATCTGTGATTAATGGTGGTAGACTCACATAGCAATTATTAGCTTCATATCTGGAACGGTTTATAGAAAAGTTTGGAAAGTCCAAGGCCAATAACTCCGTCAAATATCGATTTCGAACTTGATCTGTAATTCATAGTGGTAGACATTATAGCAAATATTAGGGGACGACCATTTGATTCTGAAGAGGGGGGGGGGGGCTTGCAGTTTTGCGGGCCAGAATATTTATTTTCAATAACATAATCGTATCGTACCAATAAACCTAAGGTCAGATTATTTATTTTCTTGGATGTGCAGGCCAGATTATTTATTTCCAACTTTTTCAGGGACAGAATATTTATTTACAAAATCTGCCAGCCCCCTCATAATCAAATGGCCGTCCCCTTAGCCTCATATCTGGAAAGGTTTAGAAAACAGTCAGGAAAACCTATATTTTACCAAATTTTCTAAGCCAAAGGTTCATAACTCCATAACTCCGTCCAAAATCAATGGACCGGAACCAAACTAGTACGTGATATGTAACTCCATACTGACCCCCCCCCCCCCCCCCCCNACAAAATTACTTCAAGTGTTCTGTGACACTTGGCCTGACATGTCGTCTGAGTTTTGGTCAACTATGTTCGGCAGTCAATATTTCACATAGAAATTTCATTTAACTGCCCTGAAATTCTATTCTTTACAAAATCTCAATTATACATACCTTGCCATATCAATGTCCTTTTTCTAGTTTTTTTTTAATTTTGTTTGCTTGCTAAATGTTTGTTCGGTAGTTTTTTTTTTTATTTAACAGTGTTTTTCATTAGTAAATATATATATATAGTTAGCCAAGACATTTGATTCAATAGCTAGAATATTTTTCAAGTTATAAATAGAAATGTTTAGTTTGTTTTCAAATTATTTGTGTTATTTTTGAACAGGGGAAAACCTAATTTTGTAAATATATATAGTGTTATTTTTAAAATTGGTAAAACTCCAAGTTTGTTAGAATCTTAATAAATAAAATAAATACACTTGATACACCTGCAAAAAAAATGCATTCTGTCTATTGGTTGGAAGTTGTATATTGCCATATATTATTTTGGTAGTAAAAAGGAATTTTCCTTTTATTTGTTAAAAATAGTCCTTACGTCGATCTCTGTAATATGNAAAACCTAATTTTGTAAATATATATAGTGTTATTTTTAAAATTGGTAAAACTCCAAGTTTGTTAGAATCTTAATAAATAAAATAAATACACTTGATACACCTGCAAAAAAAAAAATGCATTCTGTCTATTGGTTGGAAGTTGTATATTGCCATATATTATTTTGGTAGTAAAAAGGAATTTTCCTTTTATTTGTTAAAAATAGTCCTTACGTCGATCTCTGTAATATGATCTCATATCCGCGTTATGATAATGTGTCTATTTTTATCACCATCCATACAGACTTACACTTTCATTACAAGGTAAGCACAGGATTTCAATGTTTTTTTTTTCAATTAAAAACGCTTTGAATGGTACTATTTCCTGGACACCATAAGTTACCGGTGTATTTTGTCCTGCGGTTGAAATCCCATGTTCCCGTGGTGAAAAAATGAAATAGTCGCACGGAATACACAGACACTATCGATAACAACGCACTTATTATTTTTCGTGAAATCACATCAACACAATACTTGTATTTTCAATTTAAAAAGTCTGTCATAATAAGGTATCCTGGTAAAAACACTTTAGATAGTCGAACGTTCACCATATTCGGATCACTATTCTACCTCAATAAATTAATTTAATATCATCTCTGAATATTTTTTTTTCTAGAATTCAATTTATTATTTAAAACTTTGGAAATAATTACAAAAAATAATAAATGAATAAATATTAAATAAATAAATAAACAAAACGGAAAAGAAAAGAATATGAGTATATCTAGGTAAGATACAGATCAAGTATGAATTTGGTTTTGGTTCTGGTCGGTTAATTTTGTATAGAGTTATGGCCCTTTCACTTAGTGAAATTTTGAAAATATAGGTTCCCGGAGTTTTTTACTTTCACCGCTTGACATATTAATTTCATATTTGGTATGTGAGTATATCTAGGTGAGATACATGTCAAATTGGAATTTGGTTCCGGTTGGTTGATTTCGTACAGAGTTATGGCCCTTTGACTTTGTGAAATTTGTTAATTGTTACATCTTGGTAAGGCACATATTCTGTTTGATTTTTTTCTTCAAAATTTTGTTGTGGTCCAACAATGCCATAAAGTTCGACTTGACAGTGGACGGACGTATCATGCGCTCTTGACGCAGCAGTTTATTCATGTATATGCTCATGTTGCCCTATGTGGGCCAGTGATTTGATAAATAAAATATGTTCTTTGTTCTATGTACATCAAATGATTTTTGTTGTCTTCTTATTTATCTGTATCTGTTAAACTGAACACGATTTTCTACATCTTCTCAAGTCAAGTGTTTGTAGTCCATGTATGGAAGGACGTGGACCTCAAACACCGTCTTGAACTTGCTATGAGGTATGAGTAATGCTCATTGTTGAAGGCCTCATGGTGACTTCAAGATGAAGAACGACAATAAAAGCGTTGTTCCATTGCTTGGTTTTACCATGTATTTGTAGAGATTTTGTCTCATTTGCATTTACTCCATATCCCTTCATTGTTAACTTGACTTGGGAAGATGGATTTTCTGTCGCCCACAAACAGGTAAAAAATAATAAAAAACATAGAATTCGGGAATACTTTGCCGCAAAACGAAGTTTGTGTGACGATTGTACATTTTACCAACTGTGATTTTCCCTAATCATTATCCTAAAAATGGAATTAAACCCTTTTATTATAGATTATATTTTTTTTCATACGACAAACCCTGTTGAACCAAATTAAATATTATATAAGCCAATTTCGCGGAATTCTGTTTATTGTTGTTATATTTAGAATTCTTTGTAATATTTTTACCTTAAATGTTTATTTTTGTTTTAATTTTGTTCCTTGTTGAACTATATTTAGAACCCTTCGTAATATTTAGGGTATTATCATTTTTTACCTGGACGGGGGGTTGGTCAAAATGTAAGGGGGTCATTTTTTTTCTGTGGTCAAAAGGGGGATCAATTTTTTTTTCAGCTTGTCACCCACAATGAACATCCTGCCAAGCCTCGTACTTTAAGAACCTTTAAAATCCTTTATAGTATACCACAATTTCACTTTTATTATGCACATTTTACAAGTCAGTGTAACCATCCTCTGATAATAATGACACAGTATAAACAGTGGCGGATCCAGACTTTCTGCTAAGGGGGGGCCCGACCAATATTTTTTTCAAAAGGGGGGGCCCGGAACCCAATTTTTTTAAAAACCCCTAGGAATTTTAAATATTTTCCGACCTAAGGGGGGGCCCGGGCCCACCCGGGCCCCCCCCTAAATCCGCCACTCGATANTTTTGTATTGAGTGTTGAATGGAAATGTTGATGGGCAACATTTTTGATACACACCACCAATCAGAACTTTTTTGAGCAACTTTTCACAAGCCATGGAAAGGCGTTTATCCTTTTGCCGGATGAGTTTTTGTCGATTGTCCTTCTTCCTTCTGCTGATTATATTCTTTTTTACTGTTCATGTTCCTGGTAAAATGTCTTTAGCCTTCGCCAATAAATTCATTCGAAACTACATGTATACCTAAACCGAAACACCGTACAGAAATAGAAAATTATGTCAAGACATAAGTTAACAATAAATCCAGTTTACTAATACAATTTTATTATAGAAAAGCATGAGGGGTGTGAGAAATATACTGGAATTTTGAAAGAAAGGAAAAGGAAACTAATGGCAGGACATAAGTGAACAATGTAATTTAGTATACTATTTAATAAAATACTGTGATAGAAAAACATGAGGAGTGTGTGTTAAGATAAATTGGATTTGTTATGGACTCCTTTTGTTCTATAATGCTTATTCATAATTCTGGGGAGGATCATATTTTTTGTCAATGTCAGGAGAGGGGATCACATTTTTTTGTATGTTGATGAGGGGGGATTAAAAAATATCAAAACCTCTCATTTCAAATGACCAACCCCAACCCCC
>MJUU01033275.1:5330-35083 GCA_002080025.1 Modiolus philippinarum | reverse complement strand
GCGGAAGCTGAAATTAAAGGACTGGGCTAAATGTTTTTGTTTTCTTTGAATAAGCCCTTGTAAAAACTTGGCCTCGTACGAGTAAAGGAAAAGGAAAATATAAAGCGTTTCTCTGTCATATGTAACAGAAGTTATAAGTGCTTTAGAACCTGATACAAATGATAGGATATGGAGTAAATATACATGATAAAACGCCAATATTATGTGAAAATACTATAACAACGAAAGAAGGAGACTTGGTATGGCAAGCGTAACTCTGTCATACCTCACAGAAGTTGAAAGGGCTTTAAAACTTGGTACAAATGATAGGATATGCAGTAAATGTACAGGAAACGAACTTCAAACTACAAGGGAGACAAAACTTTATTTTGTTTACGTGCTTCATCCTGACGTCGCTATGACAAATTTTGGTTATTTAAGCTTTGTCGCGTTTGTCGACAAAACTGGTTATATGCGATTAATAATCAAAAGGTTTATTTAAAATAAAATTTACTTCTACATAGCATAAAATCATAAAAATGAAACGACGGTTCTAGCAGTTACAATGAATTTGAATTATGGCCCAAGGGTCAACAAAAGCAAATTGGGTTCATTTTTAAAGGTGTCAGCAAAAGCCTCATGGTTGTTGTCACCGGTATAAATGAAAACAAAAGATAATTTTTATGAATTCTAAAATTTTGGAAGTACTACACCTATACTGAACTGATCTAGACAGATAAGCTGGTAAAAGTTTGACGAAGAAGCAGGGTACGAATAACATTTACGGCAGAAGCTTGATAACCATGATTAATATTTGTATGCGTGTCAATTTCCATGAATATAAAATAGGGCCCGTAAGCCCGTTCAATTTTGGAACTTCCGGGCACAAAATTTGTACCCGGAAGTTGCATTTTTAACAAAAACCGATGACGTTTCATTCAAAATATTTGAACGTCATAATGCTTCAACGTCATATTTTGGCGGGAAACATTTTCAAACAGTGGCGTTATCATTATTTCCCGGTTTCACATGACGAGACTTACAGACCCTATTTCCAAAGTTGCATCTTTATACAGTAAATTTCGTTATGCTGTACACGTGTTGCAAGGAGTAACCTCTCATCAGCAGCATTAAAATCTAATAATATGGAAAACCATAATCCAGAAAGTAGTCAGAAAAGAAGTACTCATTACCACAAATATCGAAATAGGAAGCCAAATCCATTACCAAGGATATCTACCGAGTGCCATACACGGAATGAAGCCTCAGTAACTGGAAATAGGGACTTGTAAATTATCTATTAATGGCAGAAAATTGGAACTCAACAATTTTAATGTGGAAGCGAATGGAACAAAATATCGTTTTGACAATAACACTGGATTGTCAAGCGTGTTGAAATACGAAGAGCATAACTTTGTTGAGTTGTTTGTGTTATCTAATGAAGAATTTCCTTTTATTCTTGTGATAAGTTTTATTTGTTTTATTTATTATTACATAAAGTCTATTTTTAAACGTCAATTGAATGAAAATTTAGTAATGCTATGAATACTTAGAGAGTTAGAACCATTTCAGTGTTTGATGTGTTAGTTTATGCATGATTTCTCCTGACAACAGACTTTATTCAATTTGTATATACATGTTTTATCATTTTTCCCATTAAATTTTAAGTCATGTGTCTGTTTTAAGTAACTTTGTTTCAAATATCTTTTGGGATACAGTTGTCATCTGCTATTTGTTCAAAAAGGGATAAAGTATTAGGGAATATTTGTTCCCACGTATTGTTCCTCACGTAATAAGGTTATATGATAATTGTTCCAAAAGGAAGAAATATTATGCCAATGTTAATAATATTTGTTCTAAATGAACTTTCGTTATACGATACAAATATATGTTGACATACCTAGTATTGTTCTTTAAAGACGTTTTCATGCATAAATCAGGAAGTAACAAATGATTCCATTAAACTTGACACCGGTGTGTAAAAGGATGATTTCTTGTGCTTATTAGACATTCAAATGAAATTAAAGTTGACCATCCTTGCATGTCTTGTCTTCATTGGAGGCCAAGGTAAACTTCCGGATTTCATGTACTACATCTTGAAAACTGCTCTTTTATCCACCCTATTTTGTAAAAAAAAAATTTCTTTTTTTATGAATTTTTGTAATAAATTAAAGATGGTCAACGCGGTAGATCTTTTAGAACTGCAAATTGTAAAAAAAAAACAAGCCAATCACGTTAAAAACAGATTCATAGCCATACAGCCCATTAAAATTATTGTAGTTGGAGTTAACATATGCGTTATGGTCTCATGTTCATTTACTCCATATCCTTTCGTAAAATATCATAGTCAGATAGGAAACACTTCAATATGAGCAAGACCAATTATATGTCTGGACCTGCGTCACCATCACTTATTTTTATGAGGAAATTTGTGGAAAAAAATTCAAGAATAGCTGTCCGTGATCAGTGCTTTCAAAACTGTGCAACGTCTCTGGACATAAACTGAGTACCATGATGATATAATAACAAATAACAAAATACCGAAGTTACCGTTAATTTATTTTCTGCATATGCGCATTTCGACAACTTATGTCTCACCAGTGCAGATCAAACGATCAAGTTCAATAATGGATATATTTGACATTTTTTTAATCAAAACTGGCCTAAAAGGGAGACTCATATCATCAATGTGCAAATTTTCAGAGATGTGAAGGTTACAGATTACACAAACCAGGTACTGTAATATTAAAATATGATGAAAAATGACTAAGTTCAACAATGCATAAGTTCGACAATTTTCATCAGGGGAGGCGCACATTTTCAATGTGTACAGAACAACAGTGCAAAGTTTCAAAAGCATCACATATAAAAAGTCAGAGTTTCAGATTACACAAACCCAGTAATGTAATGTTAAAATTTTATGAAAAAAATGACTAAGTTCAACAATGCATTAACTGATCATTTCATTTTCTTTCAAAAATTCATTAAAAAACTGCGCAAAGTTTTTAAAAAAAATCAGTTCTAAGTGTTCAGAGTTTCAGATTACACAAAATCGGTACCGTTAGAATTTAATGAAAAAAAAAAACGATTAAGATCAACATTTTTCATTCAAAACTCACCAATAGGGAAGGTGCACATCTTCAATGTGTCCAGAACAACTGTGCAAAGTTTCAGAAGTATCGGTTTAAAGGTGTCTGATTTTCCGATTATACACTCTTGGTACACCCACAGCGTGACGGACGGACGAACGGAGTCGAGCGGCTCTTCACCGTTGGTGACGCAGGTAAAATGATGCTTGATTAAATGTTATCATTGTGATATTGAACAAGGAAACGAAGCTTCGTAAAACTTGTGCTATACACAGTGTTGCGGGATTTTTTTTTAATGTGGGACATGTTCATAAACCCCCAATCCCACTGTCACGTTTCAAGCCTCCGGTTTAACTACGCTATATACGTAGCAAAGCGTAGCATTGCGTAGTTAAAAACCGCTATATCGTAGCGATACGCAGACCAATTTTTATTAGTCCCGTTTGTATTGGTCTACTCAATACAAACGTGGCCAAAAAGGTTGATACGTACGTAGTACATACGTACTAGAACGTACTAAACCGTATTAGGAACGTACTGATGCGTACTAAACACGTAGTTGATACGTAGTGAAACGTAATATAGAGGTGTGAATACGTTTTACTACGTTTATGCTGGGTTGCGCTACGTTTGGGTACGTTCTGTCAGGTTTTAGTCTACGCATTAATACGTTTTAGCACGGTTTATTAGGTTTCATCACGTAATCATACTTCCTGCTACGCTTTGCTACGTATTAATACGTTTAAATGTAGTATGCGTATGTTTTTCTACCACTCTAGTCAGACAAACAATAGCAAGGTATATCATCATAATCTCAAGAAAAAAAAGAAAATATAACCAGCTATAACAGATCAGGCTAAAACTAACCATGCACAGACGGTGAAACTTGCCCCACCATTTAGAACAATGTTCTTCCCCATTGAAACAATGTGTGTCAACAAAATTCAATAACCGTCCCAACACTTTTGGGAGATCACATCATGAGATTGATCACTTCTTTAGCCTCTGACTTTATTCATATAATGACCTACATTTTGCACATTCATGACATGCATGGAAGAAGGTACATAACCTCTGCAAAGTAATACATACAGCTTGTTCAAGGCGTTGACACAAACTAATTGATGATTATCCCACTCTTTTTTACAGTTGTGCAGAAAAATTGATTAAATAACCAAAAGTCTAATATTCTAAAAGCATTCAGAAAGTACACTAAACATTCATGTTTCTCAAACAACAGATGAAAAATACTTAGTTTTACTTTTAGCTATTTCTTTAAGGTAAAGCTTATGAAAAGTTTTAGCACACATCAAAACAGTGGTTGAAATGGTACAAGGGAATGCACAAACCATACTTTTTCATGTCTGGTGTCACCGCTGCACTGTCAGGTTTTGTTCTGTGACGTTGTGATAAAGGGAAAATTCACTCACAAGGAACAATTTTTGTACATGAGTGAATTGCCATTTTTTCCTGCGAACTACCTGATAGTTCAGCAGCGACATCAATTGGGAAAAACATTGAGGTTAATATATTCAGGTTTTTTCAATGAACATCTTGATGAAAAGGCGACAGATGAAGATGCTCCTCTGAAAGAATGGCCTTTGAAAATATCAACAACAATAGCAGCTTTCAACAAAACAGTTCAACCACCTAAATAATGTGTACGATGTAACTTTATAATAAGTCAAATAAAAATGGACTTGATGACTTCCGGCATCTTTGGTATTAATCATTGGTAGTTTTGCAATTGGGTGTATTTGTTTTTCAATTGGACGGAAATAGTTTTTCAATTTGGGTAGAAAATAATTTGCATCTGGGCGGATTTCATTTTGTCAAGTAGGCGGATTACGTGGATCATAGTGATTATATCTATGTCGAGTTTCATATGATTTTTTCCAGTAATTTGATATTTTTGCTGTTTTACGATTTTTTTTTCAGAATTGAAGTTAAAAATTATCAAATGAAGGGGACAATGTCATATCTTTACTACATCTTATATACACAATATTAAATTTGTTTCTGTCATTGTTATGTCGCCCCTTTTTGATACTAAACCAAGTGATAATATGTATAGGGTGAACTTCGTTCTGATATCCATAGTTTTAAATCGTAGATTGAGTTACACGGAAAAAAGGCAAAGAGCACCAGGGACGATAAAAAAGCGACAAAAGGCATGTAGATGATTGGACAAAGCTCTCAAAAAGCTACCAAAAGATCAACTGTTTCTTTTTTCTTAAATTTACCTTGCTTCAATTCCTGTTTTACTGGTAAAACCTCTCCGCCCAATTGCAAAACTAAAAAACGCCCAAATGCAAAACTAAAAAACGCCCAAATGCAAAACTAAAAAACGCCCGATTGAAAATACTGGAAATTTGAAAATCCGCCCAATTGAAATGCGTCCAAAAATAATATTAGTAAGTTCGAACAACACTAAGATCAGGCTTTTCAAATTTTTGGTAAAGAAACGTCTTTTCTAAAAATTCTTTTTAAAGTTCATTTCTTTTAAAATAAATACCACCCTGTTCTTCATTTTTGTCCATGAATTATGTGTGAAGTGGTGACAAGATTTGAATTCTAGCTGCAGAAATCGCTTAAATAAGCAATGAATGAAGAGATATGGATTAAATGCACATAAGACAAAGTCCCTACAAATAAATGGTAAAACCACTCAATGGAACAAGCTTTTAATGTTGTTCTAGATCTTGAAGGAACCACGAGGCCTTCAATACTGAGCTTTACTCATATACCTCATAGTAAGGTCAAGACGGCCCCAAAGCTTAAAGCTAAAAACAATCAACTTCAATGATAAGTCCTTTAAAGACAAGTCGTCCAATGGATATAAAGCAAAGTACATAAAAAGCCAACATATACGAATACCACGCTCTTGGCGGATTAGACTTGAAACAACCTTTCTACTGTATACGATCTAGTTAAAATTTAGGAAGAGATAGCATTGATCTGAATGTTGCTACGTCACTAAATTATCTGAGTGTCTTGAGGAGCCTTAGTTGTGCTGGCCAAAATAGCTTCTTCTATATTGTCATTTATCAACTTCATAATAATTTTACCAGTCGACTGAAATGAGGAAAATATAAGGAGTTATGAAAAAAAATTACATTTAAAAAGATACTACTTTGAGAACACCAAGACCAAGACTAATTAAGTTTTGAACTGTTTCGACCCGCCTTCCAATCGCCCTTTACGACGGCCCCGTCCTTGATCCCGCTTCTTGTTCTAGTGGGAGATGGAAGCTAACTGAATAATTTCTTTAAATATTTAAATTTTACGATGTTTATTCCTGATATCAACACTAACAACTACATGTACCTGGTTTGTAGTGGTACGTAGCAGTAACGTAGTGTACCGTACCGTTTGTAGTGGTACGTAGCAGTAACGTAGTGTACCGTACAAAAACGTACTGAAACCTATGATTAACGTAGCAGACCGTAGTTGAAACGTAATGAACCCTAGCAATACCTTCTAAAACCTAGTTTATACCGGACGAAACGTACTAAAACGTGGTGAAACCTGGATAATTCAAATCAAGTAACCCGTAGTAAAACCGCGCAAAACGTAGGGAAACGTACTAAACCGTACCATAAACCTAGTAAAACGTAGAGACCGTTAAAATATGACAAAAAATGACTCGAAAGGTGGCCATATAAAACGTAGTAAAACGTGACAGTGGGACTGGGGCTTAATATGGTAACAATCGAATATATGTTATTTTAGTACGATGCTATCACTACAAATATTTAACATGTACAATAAATAGTGCAAAAACGGTCAATTCCTGTATTCAAATTTGTTTTGCAGATCAATTTGATATTATATCTGCTTTTACATGTGTATCTCCGATAATCAATTAATATATAAATGGTTTAATTACTTATGTCACTCCCGGTTTTCATGGGAGTTCACACTATGAGTGCCTTAGTTTTTAATGTCGTCTTTTTATTTCCGTGCTTGTAACTGTCTCACGTCCTTGTTTTGTGTTTGTTTTTCTCTGATGCCGTTTTTGCCATGTCTTCGGATTTCGATTTTTGTAGTCTTCGCTTCCCTTGTTCCTTCGGTATTCTACTGCCGTTGTTTTATGTTTACGGTCTAATAAGAACGTCCTTTCCCATTCTTAATTGTTGATTTGCTGTTTAGGAACTTATATAAACACGTGTGTGTGTTTAAACAGAAGCTCTTAGAAATTCGTCTTTTCAACCCAGTAATAAAAGATTTAAATGCTCCTTGCAAAATCTTGCAGGACAAATGTAAATGAACAAAAACAATCGGGAAAGAAAACGAACAATAATGAAGACCAAAACCATTGTAAAACTGGTCTGTTTGGAATGATCACAAGTCTTCAGCAGCATACTCGAGTGTTAACTTTAGGTTGGGTCAAAATGATTCAGATTCTGAGGTTGATATTGGCATGTCTTTTTCGGTTAATGGACTTCAAAATTTTTTGGTTTGATCTGCATTGATGAGATATAAGTTGTCGAAATGCCGTATGCAGAGAAAAATTAGCAGTTACTTGGGTATTTTGTTGTTTATCAAGTGTCAGAATTTTTTAATTTAAAGTTAATATGCAGGCGCTTTGCTGTTACAGATCACTGTGTTTGCTTGTATTTTAGTTCTTTTCCCTTTTGTCATATGACGATTGGGATACTGAGGAGACTTCTAAAGCTGTGTCCGTTCTAATTTTTTTTGTCTTGCTATTTTAACATATATGCTTATATCGTTTTAAAATCCATTTGAATTAAATTCATTTAAAAATTTCCGTTTGCCAATTATGATAATTAA
Organism: Modiolus philippinarum; assembly: GCA_002080025.1. NCBI lineage: Eukaryota > Metazoa > Mollusca > Bivalvia > Mytilida > Modiolidae > Modiolus > Modiolus philippinarum. The sequence goes on along the minus strand of MJUU01033275.1, from coordinate 27,221 downwards.
CAATTTAATATACAGAGACAACCCGACAGATAGAGGATAAAGAAACAATAATAAAGAAAACAATACAATATGCAATGTTATTATTTATGTCCACTTTGTTTACTGCACTTAAAAATGTGTATCTCAAGGCAACATAGACTAATTTGAAGGAACAAAACAAACTCAAAGAACAAGTGTCAACTATCTACAATATTGTTTTAATGTGAACTCAAAATTCAAGAACGTAATTTTCGGTTAATACAACAAGTAACATAAGTTCTATAGAGCTTTTTACTGAAAAAGACGCATGTTGATCATACCGGATAGTAAACATTTTTAAGTAACGTTTCATTTTACGTTGTATTATTGCTTGGTTTTACCGAGTATTTGTATAGTCTTTATGTCGTGTTCATTTACTCCATATACATGTACTTTCATTGTTTACAATTTAACTGGGGTAGTAACGGAAGCAGCAACTTAAAAAAAAAGTAATTATCTCAATACAATGTATGCCAGGGATATATTTTTCCACTGCTGAAATAATTATTCAAGAACACACCCTATTACCGGCAATCCCAACTACAGTGGCTATCCCGCCTGCAGATTTGTAAACAACTTGAAGACAGAAGAAGATGGTGCTTTCACTTACAAATAAATCGTATTAATATTCAATAATATATTTGTCTTTTATGCTTTAAATGTAGCTAACATGTCTATGAATATTCATGACAAATACTAAGTAACGATCTTTTGAAACTTCGGAGATTTTGAGGAAGAAATTTGCAATTTTCAATTTTATTGCTGAAAATCTGCATTAAAACACTTTTCATCTAAAAACGCCTTTATAAAGCTTAAGAATTTCGACGCTTATGTAATGTACAACATTTGATTTATTGTATATGAAATCTAGCTTTTCATTTAGTACTGCATAACGGCGGAATCCTAATTTTATTTCCAGCTCTTGGCAATCCCGAACAACAGGTTTTAAAATTATTGACTATCACTGAAAACAGATAGTGACGATCCCAAACGATGAACTAAGCTTAAAAGAAACAAACAAAATTATTTGTATTTAAAGAGGGTAGCGTTTTTTTTTCATAAATTGGTGGCCTTTATATGTTACCGGAGCTTTCATCGAGTTCTGGGCAAAATAAAGCAACGCTAACCATATAAATTCCATGAACAAGAGGCTCTCAAGAGCCTGTATTGCTCACCTAGAGCATAAACTCCAAGAACAAGAGACTCTTAAGAGCCTGTATTGCTCGCCTGGAGCATGACCAATGAAATAAGTAAAAAATAAACGTTTTTGTTAAAGGGGCTTAATTTCAAACTATGTAAAGAAACATTTGTGTCAAATTGTCCAACATTTAACCATTTTTCCCTGCTACCTGCTTTCTTGATCAGCACTTATAAATAATTCATGCCATATTTCTTATGAATGCATTCAGAAGTTCTATAGAAGATCTTTGTATGTATTTCACATAGGGTCCAATTTAGAAAATTCACTGCTGGCAACCATGTTTGGTGACAGTTCGACAACAGAGTGAAAACATTTGGTCATGGACCTGAACAACATATTTTTTGCAAGGGACAATCTAACACTTTTGTGGCAAAATTTGGTTCTAATTGTCTCAGCACTTTCAGTGGATAAGATCTTTGAATGTCTTTTCCAAAAGGGTCTACTGTTAAAACTATGCTCCCCGCTAGCGGCCATTTTGGATACAGTGGTGGCCTGAAAAAACACATTTTTGCAGGGGACAACCTTAAGACTATCGTTGCCTAGTTTGGTACCAGTTGTCTCAGTAGCTTCGGAGAAGAAGATCTTTGAAAGTGTTTCCCTAAGATCCAATGTTAAAATTATATTCCCTGCTGGTGGCAGTCTTTGATATAGCACAGATACGAATAATTCGTAGAGGTTCCGCGGAACCTAGTGTCTTGCCTGCTCACTCCACTATCATTCTAATTTCGTCTTTATTAAGGTGTACTGGCTAAGAAGAATTCCAAGAAACTACTGGTCTTTGACAGTTTCAGGAAATTTACCAAAATTGGAATAAAAATTTATGAATATTTTTTTTCAATCCTAAGTTTTCATAATTATGTCTTGTATGAAGAAATGGCCAAAATATTTAATTGTATGCAAAAATTTCAAAAATTGTTAGTCTTGGACATTTTCAGGAAATTAACCAAAATTGGAACCGGAATAAAATTCTGAAAGCTTATAGTGCATCGATGGACTATATGCAACAATTCTACATCAAAACTTAACTCCATATTCATAATTTTGTTTAAAAATTGTTGATATAGGGACCTAAATAGAAAATTTAGCTAAATTCATTGAAGCGGAAAATATAGGTCAAGGTGACATAATTCTGGTATTGATGTTGGTCACTACTAAAGATGTAACCACTTACCAATAATCATCAGTCTATGACATGTAGTTGCTGAGATATGTTGCAACCATAAAAAAAATTCATGGAAAAAAACTAAGTCCAACTAATGGAAAAATATGGAAAAATGAATTATTTTTTCAAAAAATAAACTTGGGAAACATTAAGGCTGTACTGAACATTATGGCATAATTTCATTGATATTGAATATGATTTGAGAAAGTTATTGAAGTTCAAAAAAAGTTTCACATTTTGGTTAACCAAATGTTAACGACGCCGACACCGACGCCGACGACGACGTAATCTATGCTCGCTATGTCTCGCTTTCGCGACATTCGTCGCAGGCGAGACAAAAACAATGTTTTTATTTTTTGCAGAGGACCACCTAAAGACTATTTTGGCCAAGTTTGGTTCCAATCAGCTCAGCAGATTCAGATGAGAAAATTTTTGAATATCTTTTCCCATAGGGTCCAATGTTAAAAAACAGTGTTCCCCACTGGCAGCCACCTTGGATACAGCGCTGACCTGAAAAACAACTTTTTTGCAGGGGGACCACATTAGAACTACTATGGCCAAGTTTGGTTCCCATTGGCTAAGTAGTTTCGGAAGAGATCTCTTAATGTGTATTCCAATAGGGTCCAATGTTAAAACTATGTTCCCCGCTGTCAGCCATTTTGGATAAAGCGCTGACCTGAAAAACATTTTTTTTTCGCAGGGGACCACCTAAGAACTATTGTGGCAAAGTATGGTTCTACTTGACTCAGCACTTTCAGAAGAGGAGAATATATTTGAATTTCTTTTCCCATTGGGTCCAACGTTAAAACTGTGTTCCCCGCTGGCGGCCATCTTTGTAGAGGACCACCTAAGGAACATTGTGGCCAGGTTTGTTTCCAATTGGCCCAATAGTTTCAGAGGAGAAGATCTTCACTGAAAAGTTTCCGCCAGACGGACGAATTTCGGAATGAACTCATCCCTCTCATCTTACTGAACATTTATACAAAGTTCCAGTAAATTCTGCAATATTTAATCCTCAGTTTATTGGAGGAAGAGTAATAATAATAATAAGAAGAAGGAGAAGACTTCGTCTTGGGTGACATGAAAAATAAAGAAAACAGAACAATACCGCTTACGTCCGCGGCGACATAAATACGAAAAGGAATAAAAAAGAAGTCGCACTTAATATATGATTTTTAGCAAGAACATGCTGATAAATTTCAATTCTTCCAAATATCATTTTTTGAGGTAGCACGGAAGTCCTTTGTGATTTAAGGTGTCTCAGTGGTATTATTCCACCATTTTTGTCTAATACTTGTTCATTTAGGTTTCATTCATTAAAACATTTTACAAAATGGTTATTTAAAATGTGAAGAAAGTTCCAAAGTATTGAAAATTTTTATTCCTTATCATTTTTGCAACATTTTCATTACAAAAACATGAACTAAAACACATGACCTTTTAATTCGTTGCTGGATTTACAGAACACAGAAATTATGCAAGGGGGATAATTTGTTAAAAGATTTTAACAAAGATATCACTAGAGAATTTAACATTTCGTAATTTATCTCTCTTATTTCTTCGGTGACCCCTAATTTTTATTTTGTATATGTGAACTATATAATGACTTCAAAACACATGCAAAGTATGAACAAAATCTATAATAGATTTTTCAAGCTATCCTCTCATGTAATCATTTTCCCTATCATTTCTTTGTAAATCCTGAAATTTTCAATTTCAGTTTTTGCGCTTAAATGCACGGTGACCCCCAAATTTTATTTTACATTTTAAACAATAATACAATTATGTTTCTACAAAGAAAATTTCACAAAATTCTATAATTGGAAATTAATACCCTGCAGACACTTTAAGCATGGATACATCATTATAATGCACTGGATTAAAATAGAAAACGGGGTTTGGGAAATGAGGGGGTTATGATTAGAGGAATTTAATACAGTGTTGAGAAGTGGGAGGAAGGCAGGTGCGGGAGATTAAGAAAGTGGGCTTAGATTTTGGAAAAAGAAGTTGTGAGATTTGAATTGGAGGTTGCAGAATGTGGGTTATTAAAGTGGATAAAAAGAAGGTGGAAGAGTATGAATACTTGTTCACCCCTATTCAAAGCTAACCTTCGTATATGCTTTTCTAACTAAGTCAGTCCGGGAAGTCAGTGAACCCGTTTTCTCAATATTTCAGAAAACTGAAAGTTTTGTGCTGATAAACAATGAAATGATATGAAGGAAAATAATAAAAAATGAGGAAATACTAACCGCACTGCCGTATAACCTAGGAGTCAACAAGCATTTAACCTTAAGGGTTTTATGATTTTCATACACTGCCGTAAGTCGTAGGGTATAATGTGAAAACTTGAGTTATGTGTCCGTTCTTGAGTTCTTCTGTCTGTCTTTCCGTCCGTTTCCGTCGAAGGTTTCCCCATGATAACATGTTTAAGAAATAACGTTGCGTCTTAAACTTGGTTTTAGTTCTTTAAAACAAAAGTCATGCCAAGTCTAATATAAGCTCAATGGTATAGTTGGTTCTAGGACTATGCCCTTTAAAGTTTCATTTTTTTACTATCCTCACAATAACTTTTCAACGAAACCAAGTTGTTTACAACTGACCATTCTGCACTCTATCAACACTGTTTTGAATTTTTTTTTTGTCATAACATTGTTCACAGCCATAAAATGTAAGAAAAACATGATACCAAAGTGATAAATGTGATTAATTATAATCAAATGGCATGATTACTATACGAGTTCGGGATTGCCACTTCCCAGTTATAATTTGTTTTCAGTGACAACTATATCTGTTGTTTGTGATAGCCAAAAAAAGTGTTACCTATGAAATAAAATGACGATTTCGTCCTTATGAGGAGGTAAATGAATGACAGTTTTTGATATATAATAAATAAAGACCTATATTTTTTATATGTATTAAAATACTAAATCTTATTTCCGTATTATTGCAAAATTAAGCTTTTTTTCGGACGATCCCGTGTAATAATCTTTAAAAATGTACTTTAATTCAGCGAAAACTCCCGATCTATGATACTTCATACAGTAGTATTTGACTCATATGTTAACCTACACATATAAAATAAATAGCAAACACAATGGAAATGTTCAATGGGATATAAACAAAATTATGATACAACAAAAGACTTACGGTCTGTCACTGCAAACGTGTTTACATATCTGCAGATGTTATAGCCACTGTAGATTGGATTGCCGGTAATAGGGTGTGAAGAAGTTATACCGGGGTTAACTCGAATTTTTAGATTACCACGATATTTCCGTGTCATAAATTAGTTTTAAGCGTCATTAAACAATGTCAATTTCGTTTTAATGAAAATTAATTGTGGTGTCGGAAACAAACTTTTTACACATTGCTGCCATTAACTTGAAATGTTGTCCAGGATTTGTAGAAAAAAAATAACAATATAATGCTCTTCTTGAATCAAATCCCGCCCTGGTCGTATTGCGCTGTAAGTTCCAAGGATATTCACCAACGCTGTAGCCAGTTCAAAAACCGATTTTTTTTTTAAAACTTGCAATATCTAAATTTGAGAAAATTTTGTTTTCAACTAAGGAGTATCTCCCTATGGTAAAGCCCTGATTTTGGTTTTCTATTTAGATCGTATATGATGATTGTTCTCTCTCAGCTTTTACACACGACATTTCAATTATGAATTTTCATATGCAGAACCTACATTCTCTGTAACCTCAATATTTTGTTATCCATTACCTCTGGGCCGAAGACTTTGCTAGCAGACTGTTAGTCCTCACATGCCCCAAACGTATTCACCAACCTAGTAGCCAATGCTACGGTCGCTGGCCCGAAAACCTTGAAATACCTAAATTTAAGAAAAGTTTGTTTAAAACTAAGTCTAATCTCCAAACGACAATGTTTTAGTTTCTTGTTGCAATTTACTCTTTGTCCTTGTCTATGGTGCTATGAAGGATAGGAATTGTGCTTGTTAGCATTCTTAGACCCAGCTGGAAGTCATATCTTGATTACTTTTTATTTTTTCTACCTGAATATGAAAGTCTGCAATAAATTGTAAATCAGTATTTTAACTTTCACTGCTGTCAAAGGATTTCCCTCCAAGAAGTGCTATATTACATTCAAAATTTTGTTATGGTTCACACAGCTAGTTCCATTTTTCAGTTTATTTCTGTTGCATTTATTTTCAGTTTTGTTAATTAATGTTAGATTGTCTATCAAATTCATTTCATTATAGCATTGGTTATCTTAAATAATGAACATTCGACCTCTGAACCTCAGATTTATATAATACATACATTTTTGTATCTATGTTTCCATTATCGAGATATTTTTTATGTCGAATTAAGTTTCTAGTCAAAATATTTCAAATCTGTAATGAAAAACTGCAACTAGAGAGTGGAATGGGTAATGGAAAGTATGACCCTAATTGGAAAGTGAACTAAAATCGGCAATTGGGACATAAAATTAATCTGATGCAACCGGTTAATATGGTGGTATGGGGAGATAATTTAATAAATGAAAAGAATTATCATAGGTATGATCAATTTGTTTTGAAATTGTAATAGTTTTTGACACAGCAAATAAATATTCATTTTGTCATGAAAACAACCACCCAACGTCCAATTATTTATAACGAGTTCATTTACTCCTCATTTTTGCCAGGGTATATAAAAATAATGAACATATGTTTAAGGCGGATTTCTTGCAAGGGAGATAATTTAAAGCAAAGATTCGGCATTTTTTAAATTTTTTTACACACTTTATTCTTAATAAAGAAAAAATGGAATCGTAAATTTTTCTAAGATTTTTAATAAATCTTACAATTTTCTCAGTTTTTTGGTGAAAGTTAAACGACTGCGTTTTTTTAACAGAAATGTATAATACTGATCAAATGGAATAACAATTGCAGTCTATAGTGTTCTGAACATCCATTTATTTCAGCTAAAACTAGAATAACTGATCAAAGCTCACAAAAACTCACCCCTGCTCTCCCATTTGATTCCAGATGTAAAGAAATACCCCCCCAAAAAAAATCAACTCAAATCTAATTTTTAAATAGCTGGTGCACAATGGCAATGTGTACTTAACATTCTGTGAATTTAACCAAGTGGTCTAGGAGTGGTCTAGGAGGAGTTGTCACCCCAAAGTATGTACCTTATGGCGGGCAGAATAACTAACGCAAGAACGGAAAAACGGACGAACAGACACCACGATCACTATATACCTCCCGCTAAAGCGGGGGATGGGGGGTGGGGGGAGGTGGGGGTATAAAAATAATCAGGTCAAATCATTTTTTTTTAAAAAGCTGGTGCAAAATGGCAATATGCACTGAATATTCGGTGAAAGTTTCATTGAATTTCACTTAGTGGTCACGGAGGAGTTGTCGCCACAAAGTATGTACCCTTCTAGCAGAGAGTAAAAAATCACCCCTCCCCCCACCTAAAAAAAAAACCAAGTCAAATAATTTTTTTAAATAGCTGGTGCACAATGGTAATATGCACTTGATATGCTGTGAAAGTTTCACTGAATTTCATTTAGTGGTCTAGGATGAGTTGTTGCCACAAAGTATGTATCCTATGGTTGACGGCAGAAATATTACATTGTATCCCCCCCCCCAAAAAAAATAAAATAAAATCAAGACAAATCAAATTTTTAAGTAACTGGTGCAAAATGGCAGTATGTAATGGATATTCTGTGAAAGTTTCATTGAATTTCACTCAGTGGTCCTGTTAGCCACAAAGTATGTACCCTTATAGCAGAGAGTAAAAAAATCATAGTTAAATAACAACTTTGAATAGCTGGTGCAGAATGGAAATATATACTGAACATTCAATGAAATTTTAATTGAATTTCACTGAGTGGTCTAGGAGTTGTCGCCACAAGGTGTTTACCCTATAGCATCTTCGCTAGCCGAAGAGGAGAGGTGAGGAGCGGATTGTAACCCTTGGCAAGCAAAGATGACCCCCCCCCCCCAAATAAAAAACAATCAAGTCAAATCAAATGTTTGAAAAGCTGGTGCACAATGGCAATATGCACTGAATATTCCTTGAAAGTTTCATTGAATTTCATTCAGTGGTCTAGGAGGAGTTGTCGCCACAAAGAATGTACCCCTATAGCACAGAGTAAAAAAATCAAAGTCAAATAATTTTCTTAAATAGCTGGTGCACATTTGCAATATGCACTGAACATTGTGTGAAGGTTTCATTAAATTTCACCAAGTGGTCTAGGAGGAGCTGTTGCCACAAAGTGTGTACCCCTATGGCGGACGGAATAAGGAACGGACGAACGGACAAACGCACACTATGATCACTGTATACCGCCCGCTAAAGCGGGGGTATAACTATTAAATTTAATATCATTATTCATTCTTACTTTCACACACGTTTATACAGCAGAGTTTTGAATTTGAAATATTTCAAAATTTATTTAACGCTAAATCTATACACCAAAATCAAGTCCTGAACGGACCAAACAATATGAGGAAAAAGTGTATCTTTGAAGACTACTAGATAGAAATTGTTCAATTGAAAATTGCTCAAAGTTGACATGAGCATGTGCAGTTCAAATACTGAAAATATTTTAAGAAATAAACGAGTGGAGGCTTACCAGATCTACCCACTAAGTTCTAAAGCTTGAATTGAGGTTAATGCCTGTCCACATGAATTTCAGTTGTTCAACTTTCTTCACATGTTTGGAATTCCGGTCGAGAAGATGTATCCAATTTGGTCTTCTTCCTATTTTAATTATGGTTTTTCGTTCAGTGATGAAATCTTGCGATTATAAATGCTCATTCAAAATTGTGTTTACACTTAAGCTATATATTCTTGCTAAGATGTACATTACGTTAAAATAATAAAGAAAATGTCTGAATCGGCAACTTTGGCATCAATATCACTGCTGTAAAAACTTGCTAATATACTTTTAATCATATTTTACATTTAATTAGCATAATATAATTTCATCTTTGTTTAAGATAAAGACACGTATCATTTCAAACACGTGTTTTGTTACTATATTTATTACAATAATCGTCTTTTAATTGTCCAATCATTTTCATTGTAAGGGAATTATCTTGACTTATAGCCCTAGGAAAAAACAAATTATGTATATGCCACGTTGTACAAAGAAATAATATTGTATTTCATTTCAACAAATTAATGTACTTGTATACACGGAGAAAATGAAGGTTGAAATTTCTTTCTTGTTCTTTGTCATATTTTTGGTAATTGGATGTTCTGCTGATGATGCTGATGATTACACATTAGAATTTACCCAAGATGAACCGAAGAAACCAACCAAGAAACCAGAAATTAAAATTGAAATTGTAAATCCGCCCTCAGAGGACTGCAAACGTAAATCTATGCGACTTGATGTCCTAAGTATGAAATATACAGGATATTTAGAAAATGGAACGCAGTTTGATTCCACGTAAGTTTTTATCAATCCATTGTACATGTGATTCATTCATTGTTCATTTTAATAATGTACATACAGCTTTGTACCATTATCATTACCTTACAAAAAATATTACAAGAAAACCAAAGAAACAAACAAACAAAACAAAATATTAAAAAAAAAGTGAAAATTAAAATTAAGTGTCATATCAGAATTATATAAATATAATAAATATATATAAATGCAAAGTCAGCATATTCTATAAAGTTCAACTTTACGGTAAAGTATGTTTTATTTTACTGTTCTAACAACATGTTTTGAACATTCATTTTCATGAAGAACATGTAACTCGTTTGAATACTTCTTAATTCAAAATTTATAAAACCATATACAAACTGTATGTCATCTTTTGATCTAGAAACTTACTTTCAGGTGATTCAATTCATATTTATAAGCAGTTCTAATTGTTATACTACGAGATAATGCCCCCTCCTCCCGACAAATTACCATGGCTGTAGTTGCTAATTTGATCAGAAACGAAAATTTTAGGTAATCTTATTTACAAAAAAAACCTGGTATGACCTTACAATAATTTTTAATGATACTTTATGAATTTTCAATATTCGCATTTTCATTTCGTATTTTATGTACATTTGGTTAATATTTCGGAGGATAAGAATGTAGCATATGTCACAAGATATGCGGACATAATATTCCAATCGATAGTATTTATTTTATGGTAAACAGGGTTGGTTTGGATGAAATGTAAAGTAACAAATACACATGTTCCTACATACAGTACAATCACATTTGGATTATAACTATTATCCCTGGCTAAGCCACTGAAAACTGACAGATGTGTTGTATTGTAATCACATATTTTCTAGTTAAGCACACAGACTTTTCAAACAGTATTGGCGAATGAACACCATGTTGTTGTATGAACTTTTTGTAAGTTAAAGGGGATTCTGGTGATGTTTGGAGTCATTTCTCAATGTCTATTCATTATATTTTTTTGGTTATTTATTTATATTTTCTTGGTATCAACTTTTGCGTTTCTCCTAAAAGCTCTTTTTTGTTGTCTTTTATTTTTGTTTACACTTAGCACAGGAGTAATGTAAACCTCTACCTTTAGTCATTGATAATGCTTCAATAGTGTCCAGTTGACGCCAGATTAACCAGCTTTCGCCCATGCAAGCAATAAAGTCTTTACAAATAACAAAATACCGAAGTTACTTTTTATTTGTTTTCTGCATATGCGCATTTCGACGACTTACATGTATGTCTCATCAGTGCAAATCAAACCAAAACATTAGGAAGTCCATTAATCGAAAAACGTTTACAAGCTGATAGAGAACAAATAACCAGAAAAGCCAAATTCAGCTAAGGACAGAGCTATGCATGAGGGAGATACTCCTTAGTTTTAAACACAATTTTGATGTTTTTAATACGAGCTACACTGTAGACACATAAGGTGTCGAAACGGCCGTCTACAGAATAAAATGTATCGAACTGGGGTATGGTTTTTCGATTCTTAGTTTAGTTTAAACATATTTGTTGTTATAAAATTAGAACACTGGATTGGAGACAAGTTTTCACAACTAACATCTCCTTTCAGTGATACATTAAATACAATATGAATATGAATACGTCAGGATATAATATCAAATACATACATGAAAAAGAAAGGAAATGGGGTAAATGTCAAGAAGACAACATCCCATATCTAGGTTAAAACGATCCAAAACAAAGCATCTAGGGGGTCACCGTGCGGTCTTCAACACAGTGAGGAACCTCACAAAATATAGCAAGCCCTGAATGGCCCACAAAAGGCAAAAAATTGAATAAATCAATGGAAACAAACCACACCAAATAACCCGAATATCAAAAAACAAAATTCTTATAAAAAGACAAGGACAAGCCAATGACCAACATATTCCTGACTTGGGACAGGCGCAAAAATTGCGGCAAAAACAATATATAAAACAATTTATAAACCACGAAGTTCAAGATTATGATCAGTCAATTAAATCGTTTTGTATTCTTAAAATGCTGTTGCATGGACAAAAAAAAAAAAAAAAAAAAAAAAAAAAAAAAAAAAAAAAAAAAAAAAAAAAAAATCCTCAGCATATGTAAGTTAATTCTATATTTTGCCCCACAAACAATCACCATCCTTAAATTTTCCTCTCTGGGCGTATTCTTATTTTTAGTTAGTCCTGAAAATTAATAAAACTAGAGAATTCACGTTGTTGATTGAAATTTCTGTTTGTTTGCAGATATGACCATGGACAAGAATTTTCCTTCCAGTTAGGTATTGGTCAGGTCATCCAGGGCTGGGAGAAGGGTTTGGTAGACATGTGTGTTGGAGAAAGAAGAAAACTAACCATTCCACCAAATTTGGCCTACGGAACAATAGGGGCTGGTAAATGTAACACTTATATGATGGTGAATCAATTCCCAAAAGTATTTGTAAAATATTGTAAATATTTCTCACTGGGCAAATAACAACAATCATCTAATCAATAAAACATAAAAAAAATACAAAATGAAATGTATTCATAACATTTGCAAGACTGAAACCAATATATACGGCACTGCGCATTTTTACCTGTGACTCGAATGGAATTTGCGCTTTTGTCAGGACAATTTGCGCTTTAGTTTTTTTGTATACACATTTAGAATTAAACACCCATTTGCCCTTTTTTAATTTTACATGTGTTTACCCATTGCTGTTATCAAGTCACTGATCGTTTACTATATCTTCCTACTGATTCTTTGGTTGAAGAACTATCAGTGGCACCAGCAGGTAGTAAATTCGCAGTCTAGTTGACAAATGCACCATAGTGAATCACTACTCCCATCGTCTTTATCGCCAGAGCGAACTTGAACTATAAATGGTCCAGAAGCTTGAAACTCTCACTATAATGAACAACGAACGCACACGAAATTTTGTTTTAAGTCGTACATTTTTTATTCTTTATGCAAGTACAATTCCAGTTTTAAAATATTAAAGTGCTTGCGTAGATATAGTTTTAATGACTTAAACTTCGAAATACATGAAGCGCAAAAGTCATATTAAAAAGCGCAAAAGTCATATTAAAAAGCGCAAACGCCGATAATTCACCTATGTCAAAAACTCGTAAAAGATTGTGCAGGATTAGTAGGCCTACATGCATCTATAAATGAGGGGACACAGAAAGAATAAAAGTTACTGACTCTATTAGTCTGAAGGAAGTTACAAAAATCAAGACCAGTAGATAATGGAAAAACCGAGATACAAAGGGTAAATTAAGCTAATGTTATTTATCTTGAAGTGAAAAGTACCTTTCATCATTGACAAATAAATACGGGTGGCTTTTTAATGTGATAATCCACCTTCATAGTCATTACGAAGACATGTCCTATTCATTGACAAACTACACAGAATCTGAACCCCTGTTCTCAAATACTGCGTGTTATACAATACAGTTAAAATATCAAAATTGTAAAGTTCTTTTTTTTACATAACCACGATGGAACGTTTACACCGAGAAGAAAAAACGCTTTGACGATTCAAGAGATCATCTTTTGATACGTATACATTGTAACTCCATGGTTCCGATCTGCTCATCTCCTCTTCACGAGAAGATCGGATCGTAACCCTTGGCTAGCGAAGATGTTGTAACTCCATCTAATGTATACTTTGATCCAACGCAAATCTACTGAGTTACATTGTTTACGTGAAAAAGAAGACGTTCTTCAGAACTTTCCATGCCTTTTTTCCTTTGGGAGTAATATTTCCATACATCATGAAAATGAGGGGAAATTTGTCCAGTGCATATGATCTTTATTCTCCACATCTTTCTGATAGAGGGCCTAGGGCCAGCCTAATTAGTTCAAACTATTTATTTTTCTTACTATATTCTTTACAGGAGACAAAATTCCACCAAACTCGACGTTAATATTTGATTGTGAACTAACTAAAATTGACGAAGGGCCAAAACCAGCAAATGTTTTCAAAGAAATCGACACGGACGGGAACCTTGAACTGTCATCAGAAGAGGTATGTTTTCATAGATTGCTTCCTTTGATTTGATTATGCTTCATGCTCTGTCATTAGAATGCACAACTTAAACTCTGTTAGGCAGGATAAAACGTGGAGAAAATGACTTTAAAAAACGAAACAACGAGAACCTTGTACCTAAATTTTTGCATAAATGCTCATCTAACTAGACGAACTACTGTTTGAGTATGTGTTCTATCTTCATTGCTTTAGCCTGTATGAGTAAACTATTTTGTATTGCTTTAAGTTTGTACTCTAGATTGCATGGCTTCTATGCTGCCTAATTCACTCTATTCCATCTACGACTTTTGTGTACAAAGAGCACACGTCTCCTTTTGACGTTAGCGTATTATCAATGTAATGTAAATGTCCTTGAATATATACCAGTTGTTTTTGTTTCAATATTGAAAGTGTTTATATCTCAATTGTAAAAAAGTTAATTAATGCAGAAAAGATAACAGGAAACACTTACCATGGCCGAAAATTACGATCACATGCCACAATCTTTTAGGAAACTGCACACGAAAAATAATAAAATTACAAAAGAAAAAAAACATAGACAACGATAGAAACTTGGGATAGCCCGACTTGGTACCGGCATTAGCAAGAGCTAGAGGTAGGGTTAAACCGGCTTATAAGTTACCATACCTCCCCTTTTTCTGTCCGGTTTCCATATAGTATAAAGAATATACAAGTAAAATCAAATACAGGTGAACTACTAACCCCAAGACCACAATCTTGAAAAGGAAAGAATAAGACAAAACGTAATTTAGAAAGATGGGTCTAGGAGTGATTTCCGCTAAACTGCCGACTAGCTCAAAGAGCTTAGTCTGCTGGTAAAACACTGTCGCACTACGGAATAAAAATCAAAACCAACCATAACCATAAACAAATGCTGTTTTAGTGTTGTATGACGGAGGTTGGAGTTAATGAAATGACAGAAAGGCAAAACTAAGCAACTCAAGACGGGAAATTGTCAAAATTATTCCTACATGTATGTTTCAAGAACAAACCATCTTCTAGAAACAAATATGGGTTTCACCAGAGAGATTCACAATTAACTACTAAATCCCTAATTGGGAACTAAATTTCCGAAAATGAATGTTGTGGTAACGAGCAGTTACTGTAAATACAAAAATTACTGTGCAATTTTTGTTCCTCAAATCTAAAAAATCTTGCACTATACTGCCTCATTCGTAACAAGGTCTTTTGTGGTGAGGAGAGTGGACTCAACAACTGCATGATTTTTTCATTTAGTAATCCGTGTTTTATTTTGTTTTTGTTATTGCTCATGTATGCGTTCAACCCTAATGTAATGGGTACAAATGTGCATTCTTAATAAATAAAGAAATAAATAATCTTGTGCATAAAAAAAGTGTAAATATTACTTGCATCAGAGCTCTTAAAGTATCGATACAAATCGTATCTAGGGTTTCGTAGCATCGCAATGAAGAAAGTTCTCTTCATTTTATTGTTATTTTTAGATATTTATCAATACTTGAAAGACGGAATTTGTCACATGTTTTTCTCTATAATCCTTTTATTTTTAAATCACAGGTGTCTGCATTCCTTGTAAAACATTCAGCTGATAGTGGTGAACATATTATGGAAGACTCTGAAGAACATAAAACAGTTGTAAAGAGCATATTCAAACATGAAGATAAAGATTCCGATGGTGTTATATCATTTGCAGAGTTTAGTGGACCAAAGCACGATGAATTATAGTTGATTTAAGAATAAGAAAATTGTATCATTTACATTTGGCTTTTCATTTTTAATACCGGATTTTCGAATTTATTGTATTTTACCTAGACAATTGATATATAATTTGCGCGAGGATAACAAACCTTAAAGCCTGATATTTGTAGTATGTTTGAGTCATACCCTTGGTTTGAAAAACGCGCTGTGAAATATGAAGCGTTTCGACATACACTAATTCAGGCAAGATTTTTCTATAAATACCATAAATACGAGGGTATATATATGCGTGACCTACCTCACTGGAACGCGAGAGCTCCTAGCTCAAATGTCCCGTACCAAGGGGGAGGGGTAGGGCCTTGGAAACAGAGCGGTTCCAATTGGATTTCAGCAAAGGTGGAGATTCCAGGCATTTTTCACAATTTTTGTCTAAATTCTCCTCGCAATTAAAGAAAAAATCACTTTTGCTAATGCATTTTAGATTGCACATATACTATTTATATGTTACATGTTAGTATGTCTTTCATTAAAAGACTCAAAGAGCTCAACCGGGTAATCATATATGCTAGCCTTCATTGTATACAACCGTCAAGACTTCTAACCTTATTTGGGATATCCTGTTAAACTCTGTACAATAATCTGAACGATTAAGCATAGTCTAATATGGATGATAAAAAAATGCAACTCAATATATTCCCATTTTCATAATTTAAAGTACGTGCAGAGTTAAATCCGTACACAGGCGTATACCTTGGCCAAGTTGTTTTTCAGGAGAAAGATATGAAATCTGTTTGAGCAAAGAGAAAAAAAATCCCATTTCCACCAAGAAAGTTCTGATGAGGTGTGATTTTTTGAGTTCCCTTTTCTACATGTCATTAGGGCTCAACGAATCCAGCCTCATAACAAAGGGGGTCCCAAAAAGGTTCAAGAATAAAAAGGGAGGTCTAGACCAACTTTCCGGTTTTTTTTTTCAGTTTTGGCTACATTTTATATGAAATTAAAAAATTACATGTACCCAGAAAAGGGAACCCAAACTAAATATGGTGCTGGTGATAAAATAATTAACAGCAACGTTTTGGTCTACATTTTATTAAAAGAGGGAAAGAAGTCAGAGGGAGATCGAGTCCAGTCTCAAAGAGGTACAAGGTAAAAATACTTCATTATCAATGATCGTTTCATCCATGTTTTCTTGTTTACTTTGAACCGTAACAATGAAAGGTATTTTTTTGTCTACAGTATCAAATGAATGTATTTGTGCATAGATATAGCTGAAACTTCATGAAAATTTATATCTTTTTTTCATGTCGAAGTTTGTCCATTTGCTTTTATCATTGTGCATCATATAGACAACAGTTTGTTAGATTTTGTGTTTGTTTTCAATTGTTATATACATGTTGTACATATATATGGTTTACATCAAATTGTCACTTTTTAAATGATATCAGGCATATTTAATCATCGTTTGTTTGTTTTATACCAAAGAAATAGCTTATAGAATGTAGACAGTGTCTGCTGTATAATGTGTAACTTAATTAGGTATTTGTTATGTTTTAAATCATAATAAAATAGGCATTCAATGCTTAAAAACACCGTTCGATCTTTTAACTAGTTATCATTCAAGGGTGACATATTCCACATAGGAGACAAATCAATAACTACATGATGCTATAAAACACTAACTTCTTATTTATACTGGCTATTCCAACAAAATATAATGTTTTCTGTCGACTTCAACTATTTCCCTCTGCTTCTCATGGAACCATAAACTTGCTTTTGTTCTCGAAGCTAGTAAATAACTAAATAATATTACCTTTGTATTGTTCACGGACCTGTTCGATTAATCGACGATGAGTTCTTTTGGCAAAGGGCATGGGACAGGGTAATAACACGGGATTCACAGCATATTTTTTTTGGGGGGGGGGGGGGCGATCGATTGTCCTATGGGGATAATTGTCCTAGGGGAGGGCAGTTGCCCTGGAGGAAATTGTCCGGGGCGCAGTAGTCCTGGGGACAATTGTCATGCTCCCCTTTCTTATATGGCAGAGCCAGTGGAGCCAGAAGCCCTTTGAGTGGAAATCTAGTGTTAGAACCTGGAGTCTGGGACCGCACGTTCAAAAATGCCAAAGCCCGTGTTATTTCCCCCAAAAGGCCACTCCGTGCATATCTAATTTCTTTTATCTACAAATAATGGAGCATACACCCTGATCCTTTTACTGAATACTTAGACTTTTTAAGCTCAAGACGAGTAATATTTTTAGTAAATTTAAAATTATTTTGCAAATTTCATTTTTCATAGGAAACAGACCAAGAGTTACCTCGCATTGAACAGTATACCATTCTAAATTTTTATCATGACATTATTTAGTTGTCATTATCAAATACACGTGTCTTAGTTCACATGTGATAAGATATGAACAACACCTGTAGTAAACATTGAAAAGAACATCATTTAAACCAGAAATGTGTAGAGTAACTTGGATTGTGGCTGTGTGTCTGTTGTGTATTGGCCTAGCTCTATGCGCTTCCGAGGAGGAAGCTGCTAATTTAGCGAAGGTATTCGACGACATGGATAAAAATAGTGATAAAAAAGTGTCCTCCGAAGAGGTAAGTTTCGTTTAAAAGCAAATGCATATATTCTTTTGATCAAGTTGAGAATGATATTGTATTCAATGAGTGGTGATGCAAATTTTAGGGAAGTGAACACCGGAAATTTTATCTTGAATACATATATGTCATGCATGTACACAGAGTGTGTATTCACATTGCGTTGAAGAAGATCAGTGAATTGTTATTACAGAAAGTTAGAAATGCACTACCCGACCAATCTTTAATGTTTTCGCCAGTCTCGTTTCCGTTCATTGTCTCATCTATCCTTTAAATTATTTTGAATATATGTTCGTTTTTTAGTTTATTTTTAAGTCAGTAAACTTGACCTTATATATAGTAAGTAAAAAGTTAAAGATACTGAGGGGGCGGACAGCATCAAAGAAAAAGGGAGATGGGAGATGAAAGGGTGGGAGATAGTATAGTGGGAGGTGGGAGAGAAGGGGGTGGGAGATGGGAGAAAGGTGGGAAGGAGATGGGAGACAACAAAATGGGAGGAAAATCATTTTCATGTGAAAAAAATGGATGATTATTTTAAGCCTCCAATGAATTTAGTCGAAGCAAATAAAGAAAATTCTTATAGCTTCCATGCAAGATTGTTATGGCCTAGCATATAAAGAGAACTCATTTTTTATTACTGGCCGTACTAGTGATAACTCTGAAACATGTTTCCAGCCACATGGGATTCTTGCGCTTGAAAATTGGATTGCATTTCCCGATATTCGCAACATAGGTTTTAAGTTCTTTGATGATACACTGGTTCAAGACATTGATCTTATAACATTTTTCAACAAAATATCATAAACATATCTAGGAACTTTATAATGCTTGTTCCGTCTATTCCGATATATAAGGAGATGGTCTCAGTGATGATATTGAAAAATGTAAAATGTTGGGAATATTTCACAGTTTCTACAACAAATATGTATACACTTTTCATTTAACCATTTTAAGTTTTCAAGGACCAGTATCTAAAACTTAAAAATATGTAGATATGATATTTGACTGCACACTTGACCCTTTTCTTACTGTCCCATCAAATCTGTCCATTTCCGTATTTTCTTTGCAAATTTATGCAAATTAGATGCAAATTAAGGGAAGCTGGATAAATTTGACGCTGCTATTATATAAGTTTAAGTGTAAAGATCTGTTTGGGAAGAATAGCATAGGAGAAAAATTGGGGTTGGATAGAGGGTGAAGGCAGAGGGTTTACGCCCACCCCTACCGAGAATTGGTGTTTTTTAAATGTTTTTTATATGACGAGAAAGTCAACCTTGACAGCCGAAAGTGACGTCAAATATATATTTCTTTGCATTTTTAGCTAGAACTATTTCATCACCATGCCTTTGCCTAAACCTATTGCTAGAGAAATATATACGGAAAACAGGGCGTCAAAATTAATTGATTTCTTAATTTTTCCACTTGATGAGCTTCAGTTTCTTCCTGTTTGCAAGACCTCCTTCAGCATGAGTGTATCTATGCTTCTGTATCATTTCTTTTTCTCATCAGCAAACAAATT
This sequence comes from Modiolus philippinarum, assembly GCA_002080025.1. Lineage (NCBI taxonomy): Eukaryota > Metazoa > Mollusca > Bivalvia > Mytilida > Modiolidae > Modiolus > Modiolus philippinarum. The sequence continues at coordinate 7,594 of MJUU01033275.1, read as the reverse complement.
TTTATTCCAATTTGAGATAATATTCAATGTTACCGACTTCACTTAAATTTCAAGCAAATTTCTGCTTTTTTGGCTGTCGGGACACTTTGAAACCGCTATAAATACCACGAAAGATGTATTAAAACAACTCCTAATATAAGTTGTACAGAAAAGACCCAAAAGGTTGAAATCCAGATGCATGGAGGGTTTTGGTGGACATAAATCAGGCACAGGTAGCATGACGAGATACATCGTCACTGCATGGTAGGGAAAGTGTTAAACAACATAAATCCTACTTATGTTTCAAAGTTAGAAGCCAACTGTGTTCTTTCTCTTACTAACGAAAATTTACAAAGCATTTAAAGGCTGAGAATTGAGAGGTCTATAGTTCTGGATTGTTCCCATGATTAGCAGAGGAGTGCTTGAACATATTAAGAAAAGAACATTATTTGGTTTTCAGTGTTCACCTCAAAAAAGCCTTCCCAATATTAAAAACCAAATTCACTATTACTCTTCCAAAATTGGTTAAAAATTATACCAAAAATTCTAACCAAACTCAAGAGATATGAAGTCAAACAGCGAACGGTTTGGGAAAGGCGTTCGTCAGAGAAGTATAAAAGCTGACACCACAAAATACAATCCAAGGAAATTGCCATTAAATCTTTATTATAATAAGCAGTTTACCAAATTGTTCTTATATTCAATTTTCATGGCAATTATTCAGGGCAGTTTTAACGAGATCAACCTGAACAAAACGTACACATAGAAAACACCAGACATGCCAAACTAACAGTCTCATTTGTATCTTGACGTTATATCCACTGTGGTAGAAAAATCATCAACTTGTTCAGTAAAACTATATAGAGGGGACAGTGGATTCATATCCATCACTGCTTGTAAAGAAAATTTACATATGCGCATAGAGCAAGTTCAGTTTACTGCTCCTTACTTCTTCTTCATACGCATCATAGTCAAAAACAGATGATGACACTATTATCCTGGCCAAAGAGCAATATTGCAAGTTAAAAGGTGTATAAGAGGTAATTTAGACTATGTTCCAACATCTGTTAATTGGCTAGGTAGAAATGTAGGAAGCTCAACCTATCTAGAAGATTATGTCTAGAAGTAAAATGGGGAGGGAGATGGGAGACTGAAGATGGGAGAAGGCACTCCTCCTGTCCACCCCTTCGATACTTGTGGATCCAGTTTGATTAAAAAAAGGGGAGTTCCGTATTCTATTCTATTTCAGTCGATTTACAAGATTAAATATTGTTTTAAGAAAAGGATGGTAGATATTTCCCCGCATCCTCATGTATCAAACAGTGATCCTTTTAGTGATTCAATAAAAAGGGAGATCTTCCAGGCTATTATTCACCTTTTCATTCATATTGCAGATTCTGTTCGTAATAAGGAAAAAAAGAATAAGTAATAAGAATAATTTCCATATACATGTACAATTTGAGCAAATACAATTAATTTGAGTACAAGTGAAGATATTTATTGAGAGGTTAATATTCATTTTACTTTGCATATAAGTAATAAGAGTGAATTAATAAGATTTCTAATTATTCATTCGGGATAATATTCGCGGATCCATAGGGATTCCAGTCGTTGCAACTTTATAAATTTCGTACAGATTTTAGGCTGTCATTGACAAAAAATATTCTGGAACCTCTTTGGAACGCCCACTATATTGAAGGATAATCCACTGATAGGAAATTTGTCATGAACAAATGGAAGAACAAAAGCCGTTGTAGAAAGAACATAAACCCAAATATACATTAATTTAAGAGTTAAATAAGGCGGATAGACAAACCCCGAAAAAAAGCTTTCTTATAACCCCTTTACTGTCAGAGTATTTATAGCTATAGGTATATGCAGTACATGTACTAAGCTTCGATAATATTAAGAAAAGGAGTACTTTGTGCATTAGGGTTATATTTATTTTATTTCTATTTTAATTTTTTTTATGGTATTTCATGACGGTTTAAACAAGTTGTTTTTAAATAACAAAAACTATTGTCCGACATTCAGGACCAACAAACAAAAATAGCAAATATTTTGTATAATTTTATGTGAGGCATGTCTAAATATTCATCCGTCCAATTGAAATATCGCCTGTCCGGACACACAGTAAACTTTTAGGAAGACAGAGTCATGAAGAATCGTACGTTTGAAAAAAATCGTTTTTCAGATCATCTTGCTATGCCAGGGTGAGCTTTGATATCACTTCCGTTGCTCGTTCGTCCGTCCGTGATCCGTCGTAAAGAAATTGGCGGATCCAA